>VYZP01019789.1:0-61041 GCA_013400635.1 Hypocryptadius cinnamomeus
AGGTACTTGAGAGGTACAGACTTCCTGAAACACCTTATACCCAAGACCCGCTTCTAATGTAAACCCCCTCACTTTGTCTTTTCCTTGTGTCACTCAGTGGAATTCCTTATGGAATTTATGGTTCTTCCCATTGTTTCCTTCATCTCTCAGTATCCAGTTTTATTTATCAGCAGACCTACAGTTTGTTTGTAAAGACAAATCTCTCATTCCATTTATCAATCAGTGGAATCCTTCCCATTGTTTCTTTCATGTCTCAGTATCCAGTTTTATTTATCAGCAGACCTACAGTTTGTTTGTAAAGACAAATCTCTCATTCCATTTATCAATCAGTGGAATCCTTCCCATTGTTTCTTTTATCTCTCAGTATCTAGCTTTATTTACCAGCAGACCCACAGTTTGTTTCTAAAGACAACTCCCTCATTCCTTTCATAATGGAGTGGCTCCTATTCAGCAATTCCCATAATCACATACACAAAACCCATGTGTGGAAATACTCTACCACTGAAGGATCAAAATTAGGGAAGCTGTGGGAATTAAAGCTGAGGGAAACCAGTAATAAAGCTCAATCTGACCTTTTTTTAAAGTAGGTCAGCATTTCTGGGTCACAGTGTTACTGTTAAGCTTTGATTCATTCTTTCTACTTTCCTGCTCCACTTAGGTCTCCATAGAGTGTGCAAGTCTCACTTCACCCCTACTGTTTTATTTGGCCTTTGCTCTATTATGACATTCCCACTGGTAGTATCCAGACTTCAGGATAATTTCTTTGAACAAAATCTTTACCACCTTGCCAGCTTTATTGGTGCAACAAGGAAAATCTTCTCGCCATCTTGAAAAAATATCTACTGATATTCATTTTGTGGAGAAAGCTCTGCAAAGTCTATTTGCCAATATTCTCCTGGTCAATTTCCTTTCTAGACACAGTCCCAATTACAGGCTACCTAATCTAATGTGCCTTCTTCTTTAAACAGGTTTGACACTTTTTAACAATGCTTTTATAATACCAGTCATTCATATGCTTGAAACTTGAGGTTTCAATACTTCTACCATAGACTCTATTTCCCCTGTTTCTGTGCCTTCACTCACCACAGGTGGTGTGGAAGACAACTGTGAAAATTAGATCAGAAAATTAGATTACACCATTAGAATGTTTTTCTTAATCACCTTAGCTTTATATTGTCAGTTAAGTTTGGGCCAGAAGTGGGAGAATCGATTTTTTTAGTCCTAGGAGAGGAAGGCAAAAACCTTTAACATTAGCAGTTGTTGGATCTGCAGAAGGCCAGGACAATCTGACAACAGTGAACAACCTTCTGTTGTTTCTCCACCATTTTCTTCATAAGGTGTTGGGGAATTATTATGTGTTTGCTGGGTGTAATTCACCATCCTTCAGTACTCTTTTCAGCATCTAACAATTTTGCCAATTTCTCATCTTCAGCCTGATATTCAGAAGCCTCCTTGTCCAAATCCTGGTACTTCCTAGGTGATAACGACAGGATGTACACTGGCAGCCTCCTTGGCTGATTTGTCAGCCAGACCATTTCCAATATTTACTGGAGTCCCTCTGAATTGATGAGCTTTACAATGAATTATTGCCACCTTTCGAGGTAGCTGCCCCTCTTCTAACAAGCTGCGCCTCTGTATTATTTTTCTGTCTTTCACAGGAGATCCCTGAGAAGTTCATAGCTCCCTCTCTTTCCATGTGAGTTCATGTAGACCACTCCAAAAGTAAATTTCAAGTCAGTCCATATAATTACAGTCTGATCCTGTGCTCTTGTCAAATGCAATCAGTTCTGCTTTCTGAGCTATGTTGGGGGTCAGAGCTTTGGCCTCTATTACCTTGGGCTGAGTTACCACCACATTCCCAGCTTTTCAGATTCCATTTTTCACAAAGCTGTTCCTATCCATGAAGAGTTCCTAATTGTATGGAAAATCACACTTTGAAAACCCAGTGTTCATAAAGGAGACACAGGAGTCCTGCAACTTTATTCGAGTAAAGGGAGAGAGGCCGCTGGGACACACACTTAGAGGGCTTTCTCTCTTGGGTTTCTGGGGTGCACCCTCCTTTTATCCGAAACTCCTGGCTGCATGTTGCCTTCTTCCTTTCCCCATTGGCCAAACACGCTAGGAAGGTACAGCCTTCCCGAACTGCTTACCACATGTTCCCCCCTTGAACCTGATTTTACCCCAAAGTTCAGAAACTCAAGCTTGTCCAGACCCACTTGGCTGTTTCAGGAGTCAGGCTGTCTGGGCTCTGCAACAATCCTGCTGCCTGAAGTCAGTAGAGACATTAAGACCCATTTCAAAGACGTTAACACCCATACCTTCGCCCATAGAATTCTTTGCAAAGACATTAGCACACAATCTTCCCTATCAATCCCTCCTCTTAGTATTTCTCAGTTTGTCTTTACAAACCCTAGGCATTATTAAACTTTTTTAACAACCTGGCATGGTATAAAGATTAACATTTCAAACACCCCCTCCCAACTTTTCCGAATCTGGCCCCTGCACGAGGTGTGGCAAGTAAATACAGAGAAATTGAATACAGGAAATACAGTGAAAAAAGAAGACATTTACAGTTCATATTAGTCCACTAATCACTAGAGGTCCTTGTAGATGATCCATGGCTACTGATAGCAGAGGACTCCCATCCTTTTTCTCCTGCTGAGAAGTCCAGATCTCTGGGGTTTTAGAGACCTCGACTCAAATATGATGGGCCCACCCATGTTCAACTCTCCTGACTGCTGTTCCTGCGGTCCTGGTTGGGTGTTATGAACAGCAAAGTCCAAAGGCAGCATCTGTGCTAACTGGGTTTCCTGTCAAAGAGATTTCAAAAGACACAGTATCCTGAACACGTACTAGTATACATCTTCTCTCTCCCTGCCACATTGAAAATTAATTCCAAGGGGAATGATTTCCTCAGGGTTTGGCTCTCATTTTTGCCACAGGTCATGGCAAAAGCCATGCCCATGGCATCTTAGTTTCTGTCACAGCTCCAAAGGTGTTTCTTTATTTGTCCATTCATCCTTTCTACTTGACCTGAATTCTCAGGGTGCCAGGGGGTGTGGAGGTCCCACTGAAGTCTCAAAGCAGCCATAATCCCTTGAAGGATTCCCCAGTAAAATGAGTTCCTCCAGCCCAGTCCACTGCCTCCACAATCTCATATCTTGGAATTACTTGTTAAAAAAATACTTTAATAACTGATGCAGTAGTTACTGATGTGACCAGAAACGCCTCTGGTCACCCTGCCAGCTGGCATACGACTACCAGAAGATATTTAAGCTCTTTTGTCTGGGGCATCCTTGGAAAGGACACATAGCCCAAGGTCACTCCCCTGCCTTGCACTCTCCTTTGTAGTCTGGCTATCAGCTTTAGCCGGGCAGCCCTCAATAGCTCATTTTGCTAAAACAAAAAGACCCAAGGTAGTACATCTTGAGGAAGGTCTCTGCCAATCTTGGAGAGGCCAAATGACTCCCTCCGTGGAGTTGTTTTAATATTTGCAGGGTCAAAGCTCCTGGCATCCACTGTTTACTGTCCTTTATATAAATTCTCCCCTTTTTCTTCTGCCCCACCACTTTTCATTATCTCAAATACCTCCGTTGGAAAACACAGCACCGCTTCCCCCTCCCCCGTCCCCCCCAGCAATGGCTGGGGAGCAAAAGGAGGATCTCAGAGGCTTCTGGCAAAAGTGATGCTTTTTGAACATCTCCACTGGGCAGCTGATTACCTAAAGAGCCCAGAGAGCATGAATCCTGAAATAGACAAGTGGGTCTGCACAAGCTTGAGTTTCTGAAATTTGGGGTAAAATGACAGGTTCTAGGGGGGATATGGGGTAGGTGGTTCAGGAAGGCTGTACCTTCCTAGTACCTCAGATAATGGGGAAAGGAAGAGGGCAACATGCAGCCGGGAGTTTCGGATAAAAGGAGGCTGTGTCCTCCCAGACCTCAAGAGAGAAAACCCCATAGGCATGTGCACCCAAGTGGCCTCTCTCCCTTAGTTTGAATAAAATTGCAGGACTCCCTGTCTCCTTTGCCAGGAAAATTAATCCACAAACACCAGAAGTTTATGTCCAAAAAAGAGACAGAGGAGTCCTGTAACTTTATTACAATAAAGAGAGAGGTCATGGGGTATTCCCCATGAGGTATCTCAACATTTTTAGAAGATGCAGCCTCATTTTTCTCCTAATTTCCTGGCTGCATTTCCCTCTTTCCCCATTGCCTGAGGTACTTGAGAGGTACAGAGTTCCTGAAATGCCTAATATCCCCTTCTAATGAGTACCCCTCCTGTTTTTCTTTTTCCATGTGTCCCTGTTCTTTTTCTCTAAATCCAAAGATGTAGCACAGTCTTGAGTGAGTAACAGCATGCGTCAATTAGGGGAATTCCTATGGAATTTATGGTTCTCCCCATTGCTTCTTTCACCTTTCCATATCTGGCCTTATCTACCATCAGGCCCACAGTTTGTTTGTAAAGATACCTCCTTCTCATTCCTTTCACCTTTATGGACACTGGCTTTTCATAGCCTGATTTTCTGCACACCTGCAACTGGAAGAAAGTCTGTATGTCTGTCACCCCCTGTCTGCCCCTTCTGAGTGTTTTTTTATTCTTTTAACACCATGCATATAGTTTTTTGCAACTCAGGATTATTCTACATATAAAAAAAAAAAAAAATAAACACACAGCTCCATTCCACTCCTTCTACAAAACAGCATTAGCTGCAAAATGGTCAGTCCCATTAACACGCCACTTTTTGTGATCATTTAGCTCATACATCAGCCACCAATGATAATAATATTCAACAAGTTGTTTTTATGTCAGGGGATCACATACATACCCCCCACCCCCCACCTTTTCCAGTTCCTTAAAACACAACTCAAGGGGAGATTTGGGGAATCTCTTCTTCCAGGAGCTATGAGGACAGTCCCACACTGCATTTACCACCTTACGAAAAAAACTTTCTACACCTTTAAAATATTTTTAAAAGCTCTTAGAATTTTTTTTTAAATAACCTTTTACAACCTTTTAATAACTTTTTACAACCTTTCCTGAGATTGAAATTGTGCTATGGGCATTCCTGTGTTAGGTAGCATGATCTTACATAAGCCAGCACAGTTACAAAAAACAGTGAGCACCGAATTGCTTCTGTTAACCACTTACAGTTTTCCAATTAGCTGGGGACTTGTACTCCCTTAAAAGTACACTTTTCTGATTAGATGAGGACTTGAAATCTTTTGATACTCACTTATACAGTTTTACAATAATTTTTAAGAGAAAATAACAAATTATATCATTACTTTTATAACTCAATTGTATTATAGAGCTCCATTTCTGGAGGGATTCTCTGCTGCAGCTTATGGTTAGATATAATTTTATACCCTCAATAATGCCTTAATAAAACCCAGAGGTTTTGCCTTGAATTCATTGGATTATAGGATCAAAGGATTTCCCTGAAAAAAGACTTTGATGAACACCAGAGTCCTCCATCCTGTAAATCCATGGAGCATCAAAAGCATTGTCGCATCTGGGGTCGCAAGTAAATTGTTGTCAAAATCATCAGGATAAATAAGAGTCTAACACTGTCTTTTCAGTGTTAGGGAGTAAGGCATTATTTTATTCTTGGCTCAGAGGTATGTGTGTGGCTGACAAAGTTCCAGCCTCCACACAGATGCTGATACGAGTCCTTTTCACTTTTTTTTTACATTTTCAGCAAACAAAGAAATTAATGTTCATGGGTTCTAAGTTATATAATTCTTTTCATTAATTAGCATTCTATCTTTTTTTGGTTATTGATTTCTTACTCTTCATGCTAATTTGATCCACATTCTTTAGTCCTCTTATCATCTTTTTCTCAGATAGGGGGTGTCCAACTTTCCAGGCCTTAATCTCTTCTGTATCTTCTGGTTACTCCAACATCCTAGAAGGGTTATAAATCTAAGATCCCATGTGTCCAATCTTCAACTCCCTGTGGCTTTGTTTATTGAAGCTCATCAGGGTTAGTTTTAGCAAACTTAACATTTCAGTGATTTAATTATCAATAGTAACAATAAGAGCCTGTAAAGAAACTTAATTGGTGCTGGCTAAAAGTGGGCACTGCTTGGAGTTAATTAAAACAACTAATTAAGTTAATAGTTAGGAAAGTTCTATCATTTCCAACAACAAGCAAACACAGGCACCAGGGCAGGAGTTTCCCACCCCAGCGAAATGGAAAGTGGATGTTGTGGCCCTGAAACTCTTCAAAATCACAGCAGGAATTACTGCTATTCACTGCTCAAAATGCATCTGTTACCAGAACCCAGCAGTCTCAAGACCCTGCTGGGGGCACTGGAGGGGCCAGGTGGATGCAGAGCTTCCCAGCTAAGCAGATGGAGCAGGGCACAAGCTGCCCTTTAGTGAGTGGGGCTCAGGGGCTCCATATCATGGATCAGGAAACTTGGGGAAGAAAACTTGAGGCCAGTGTTGTGACTCAGCCCATGCCCTAGTGGCACAGCCAGCCTTCCCCTGCTCCATCTTGCTCACCAGGCTCTCAGCTGGGAATGCTGGTGGAGGGAGAGTCTCTTTGCTCAGTTTCCATTTACAGCCTTTATGATTCAGCTCTCTGAACTAAATCATTAGTCCCCAGCACAGTTCCTGTGCCCTAATTTAACTCCAGTGCTTGCATTCACCTCTGCCTTTTGGCAGCATCATCAGAGCCTGTGTGGGTACAGCACTCCAGCCCCCATCAAACTCCAAAACTCCAGCCCTCATCCAACCCTGCCAGAGCCTCCAGCAGCAGCCTCAAACATCCCTGTCATTGCTAAACCATCTAACACCTTCAGTGTTAGCATCAGACTTTTATGTTCTTAACACAAAAAAATAAAATATAGTAAGTGTGCCCTCTTATGAGACATCTACTTGGTGGGGTATAACCTGTGAATAAGCCCTTCAGACATTTGGGAAGACAAAATGAGTTTTTATCTCTGAATCATGTTTCCTAATTGGAGATGCCACAGGTTTGAGTATCAGGCAGAAACAAGAAAGAGTCAGATTTTGATGCAACTGCTCAGATGTTAAACTGTATTTCTTACTGGGATCACTGATACAGACTTCATCACTTTTGTGCCATATGCTACATTTAGTTGGGATTTTGTTATCTTGTGTGATCATTTACACCTAACTCCAGAGCAAACTCAAGTCCAGATCCAGGAAACTGCAGCTGCCTTGAAATTAGATGTCTACTCACCATCAAATAACACTTCTACCCAGCATCAAATAACACTTCCATGCACTGGCCAAAGCCTTCTCATGGCCTGAAGAGATACACACTCAAGCAGAGCGAAAACATGTACAGCAAATAAAGCAGCAGATTCCACTCAGAAAAACTATCAGGAGTGATTTTGATCCTCTGTCTGCCACCATCTGCCCACCAGCAGACCACAGCTGCTGCTGTTGGGGCAGGTTTGCTGTGACAAGCCTGTGGTGACCCATCCTGCAGTCCTGGAGGGACACTCAGCAATGGTCACCTCACAGTTATGCCTCATATCACTGTTTATTGTGACTCTAAAGCTAGAAGCCCCAGGGCTCCTGCTTCACTGGTGGCTCATGCTGGGCTGCATTTACCTACACACAAGCCAGGATGTTTCTTCTTCTTGGTTTCTCACACTGACATTCCCCCAGTGTCTCACCCATGCACAGCTCTCAGCAGGCTCAAAGCACAAGTTAAACACATGCAGTTGAAAGTAACAGCATTTGCTTCTGCTGCCAGACTCCAGGAATGGAATGGAAATATAAGGGCAGGAATGTCAAATTAAATCCCTCAATTTATTGGTTTGTTTATTATATGGGGGAAGGAAGTCCAGGGTACATGGAGGAGTCTAGGGCCACCCCTGCATGCACTCAGCATTGCCACTTGCAGTGATCCAGTGTTGTGGAGCCTGTGGAGCATCAGTATGATCAGCCTGCAGAACAGGAGGCTCAGGGGGACCTACTTGCTTACAGCCACCTGAAAGGATGTTGTAGCCAGGCAGGCAGTGGTCTTTCTCACAGGTAACAAGTGATGTTACAAGAGGCCATTTCTTCTTGATACAACAAGAAGAAATGGCCTCGAGTTTTCCCAGGGGATGTTTAGATTTGGCATTAGGGAAAATGTCTTTGACAAAAGGGAGGTCAGGCATTGAAATAAACTGTCCAGGAAAGTGCAAGCATCACCATCATCCTGCCACCATTCAAGAAATGTGTGGATGTGGTCCTTAGGCGTGTGGTTTAGTGGTGAACATGGCAGTCCTGGGCTAATGGTTGGACTCAATCTTACAGATCTTTCCCAAATTAAACAATTCCATGATTCTATTGTGGGACCTTCCTCCCCCAAAAGGCATCAAAGCCTCCCATAAAATCACAGAATGATAATCATAAAACCACAAATTGTGAAGGACTTAAGTGGACGAAATCTCTTCCTGGTTCAGCTGCCAGTTAAATGCACACAATCCAATCTTTCTGTGCCTTTCCAAGTCTGGGATGGCAGGAGACTCGACACGGGAGGGCTTGGGGGGATCTCACCTCTTGGGGGGCCTGAAACCTCCTTCTCCCTTAATCCAAATGCACTTGGGCTTCAGAGCCAACAGAACTCATGGGTGAAGGTGACTGATGCTTGGGAGGGCTGGCTCCCTCCTGTCACCACTGCAGTTTGGTACCACTCCTCTGGCAGCTCTGTACATAAATTTTTACACCTTTGAGCTAAATTAAATGAAGCATTAAAATATTTCAGACCTCTTGGCTTCAGGCACTGATGACACTAAGGATTTACTGAGCTGCCAAAGCCCAACAAGGCCTGTCCAAGGGGTGCCCTTCTGCCCTTATTCTTACCTATAAAATGTTATTTATCAATACGATATGTAATAAAATAAGTACTTTTAAGAGCAAGGCAACACTTTTTATTTTTATTTAAAAAGGCCTTGATGGCAGGAATATAGTGTAAAAATCATTGGAAAAACTAAAAGGCATCGATACATATTGGAATATACACTTTTTACATAAATTACATTTATTTATTTTTTCTTTCATTTGAGGTTCTTATGTGATATTGAGGTCTAATAGTTAATAGGTCCTGGGATCTGGACGTTTAGACCACCATAGTCTAACATGTACATGTTCATGGGCCATTGCTGAAAGAGAGGGAGAGAAAAAGAAGGCAAAAGTCTCTGTTAGGACACAACACAAAACCATGCAAACATCAAATCTCTGACATGTTCCAACAACTGGCTGTTGCTCCCACTTTCCAAGTAAGAGAAAAGAACCAACCCCAAACCAAAACACCATTAGCAAACTTGACAAAAACCCTTGAAAGTTTTTATTTCTCTTGTGCATTTTTGGGGAGTTTTATTTGGTATCATCCACAACTGAAGCCAAGCCCCGAAGGAGTGCAGTTGTATGCATCTCCCTGACTTTATCTCGTCTTTTTCCTGTTTTGTGGCATTCTAGAACTCTGCACTGCTCCCAGAACTGAGCTAGAGGTACACCCAGCACAGCTTGGACCGTGGGGAACCACCAGGTTCTGCTGAGAGGCACCACAGACCCGAGGTGATGTCACCAGCACTCGTGTGTTAACCCAGGGGGGTGGAGGGATTTGCTTGAGCCTATCTCATATGCAGCACCCACTAAAGCTGAGCACCCCGAGGCACACTGCAGGAATGCAGGAGAGCCCCTGAGGGTGTTGGGCACTTTGCTCTGCTGACCTCCCCCAGACAAACCCTGCAGAAAAAGACAGCCCCACAGGTGTGTCTCCTCCTTTGCCAAACCTGCTTGTGCCATTTTACATCACACTTTATAGTGTTTGTCAGGTGGAGGGAGGTGGTGACAGCTCCAGGAGAACAGAGCAGCATCCTGAAGCAGAAAGATAGGTAGGCAGTAACCCCCCTAATATCTGGAAGGCTTTACCACAAGCGAGATCTGATTTGTTGATGATGTAGACTCCATATTGGAAGAAGAGGAAGAGGAAGAAGAGGAAGAGGAAGATACCGAGTTCCCTTCGGAGATCCTCTTCCGCTTCCGTTTGGGAACACTGATGTCTTTGTCTGCAAGGAGAGAGGGAAGGCATGAGGTGTCCAAGCCCTGAGAGTGGTCCCTAAATGTGGGGACTCATCTTGCCACTCTGACCTCGCCTTCCACAGAGCATCCCCCTGCAGTGCTCTGCTGTGCTGCCACTGGTGACACAGGCTTGGCCTCCATGAGTGGCACGGGGCTGTCACCTGTGCTGACACTGCAGGCATGCTCTGGCTTGCCAGATCTCCCTTCTCTATTCATCCACCTCTTTTCATAAAACATAGGATTGTAGTTATCTCTAGGACTGCTAATTCTGACACATTTGATTAAAACTGTCTGAGATTTATCAGGATGATGGGACAGAGAGAGAAACACATTCCCAGTGATGACAGAAAACCTTGTTGCCTTAGAAATTCAACTGCTAAATGATGTCCTAAATTAAGGGCTTTAACCAGGGAATAAATTGCTCATGGTGAATAAATTGCTAATGGGAGAGGGATAATTACATCCTCCAGAACATGCTGAAAGTTTGAGCCAAACAGCCCAGTCTTCCCACAGCTCAGAGAAGTGGACTCCTGCAAGAGGATTAGTTTACTCTGGAACAGATGCTGAGCCTAACTTTTTGTAGATAGGATCTTCCCCCCATCCTGCCCTGGGGATGTGGGAGGTTCAAATGCCACCTCACAACTCCCATCCATTTTCTCTCCCACAGTGCCAGGAAAGCCACAGTTATGTCCTAGCCCTTCCCTTACCTGTTTGTTTGGCCTCGGTGCAGATTTCAGAAAATGGCCTGTGGAAGAGACAAGGGATGAGTCAGTGGTTTCACCCTGTGTGCCTGCCTGTGCCCAGACCCTGACCCTGAGCTGACTCCTCCAACACCCCTTTGTGTGGAGAGGGGACTTGGAGCATCCCCAGCGCATCCTGGAGAGAAGCAACCTGAAAGAGCTCAGCTGGGTGAGATCAGCCCCCATGTCACATTCTTTCCCAGCATCACCATCCCAAACTGCACAAGAAAGAGGGGACAAATCGTCCCTGAACCCTTTACTGGCCCCACCCATGGGCAAGTACCTCCCTGCAGCACAGGATAGTGGATGCCAGGGATGGAGCAGGTCCTCCACAGGTATGTGGTGGCTCTGGTGGCCTCAGGGTGAGTTGCTCTGCTTATGGCTGAAGAAGCAAGGACAACACTTAACAAACAGAAACTTCCCCCATCACAGAGCTGGGAAAACTTACTGGAGCTGGTTTATAATCACTATTCGGATGCTCTCCCGTGCCTTCAGGATCTTCTCCAGCCGATGAATGTCATAGGTGTTGGGATTTCTGAAAGGGATATCGTCCGGCAGCCCCGTAACCTCCACAGAGTCAGGACTGTCCCTGATGAGTTTGTAGGGCACCATGACAGGCCGGTTCAAGCCCAGAGCCTCTCCTGCAACGGCAGAACAGAGGACAGCACAACAGCTTTACCCTACAGGGCTCCAGAACAAACCAAATGAAGGACCAAGAGCCCTGGGGGACTTTGAGATGCCATGGCTGCTGTGGTGCCCAGCCTTTGCTGCAGGAACATCCCACCCAGCCATGTTACATGTACCTGCCCAATTTATTGTCTGCTTGCTCTGTTAGTCTCCATTTAGAATTCTTCCAGGAGCCTCAGGTGAGTTCAGAACACACACACACACACACACACACACTCACACACTCACACACTGCCACACTTGCCCAAGCCCATAGCTGGACCAGCAGCAGCAGCATACAAGACAGCCCAGGACAGAGGGGAAATGGGATTTGCCCATTTCCTCTTGCCTCTGTACATCAGCAGGTCTGGAGGTCACTGGGGTGGAGATCAAAGCCATCCTTGTCATCACATCACATCACATCACTCTTGCCCATTTCTTGAATCAATTTATCTCTTTGGCCTCCACAACATCCTATGGCAGTGATACACCTCATTTAATTCCTTGCTGCATTAAAAGCCTTTCCTTCTGTACAAGTAAACCTGCTGCTCACCTCTCTGGGTACCCCTTCATTTCCTGCTCACTGGGGAGCAGAGAACATCCCTCACTCCTGTGCTGTCTCTGACTGTAAGAGCCTGGTCCCCCCTTGCATCTCTGCAGCCCCAAAACCTGAAGCTGTTAGTGGCTGCACAGCCACATTTCTGGCTTTCCTCCCAGAGAGTTTGTCCCATCAAAGGCTGACATCAGACTGAACAAATCCTGCTACTGTGCTGCATTTTGCCATACTCCTTCCCCTCTCCAAGGATGAGCTGTCAACAAGCAGGTAATGGTGCCACCTGCCAAGAGTGAGGCACAGGGACATCCCTGGGGGCAGGCTGTAACATGGAGCAGCAGGACAATATCTGTGCTGCAGCAGCTGCCATGGGCTTGGGCTATAAATAGAGGCCTTTGTGGAATTAATTTTAACTGTGGCTGCTCTCAGCAGAACCAGCCTCACCCTATGATGTGTACAAGCAGAGACTCACCGTATTTTTCATTGAAAAGCTCTTTCACTTGCTCTCGCAGAATCACCTTCTCTCCAAGCCTGTTGGCATCATCCTCATCTGCAAAAGCAAGAAAGAACAGGGGTGAACTTAACTTTTTTCCTTCTGAGCCCCAGGAAAACCAATCTCACTGACACAATGCAGGACAGCATCCCTGTCCCTCTGCCCCAGCATGGCCTGGGGACACCTCAGAGGTGCTTGTACCCTGTCACACCTTTCAGAGCTGTGCAAAGCACTCTAAAATGCTGCCAGATCTCCATTTGCCATGTGCTGCCACAGCTAAAAGCATTTTATATCTACTTTGCAGGGCTGTAAATGACTAGAAAAAATGCAAAGCAATGAAGACTCAAGCCCTCAGTGCCATGAATGCTCCCACAAGTGACATCAAGGAATGAGAGAGCACTTTTTTGGCTAAGCTCCTAAGTGAAGTATTGTTTTATAATATGCCATATAATCAGCCTGGCTTTCCTAGCTTTTTTAATTATCCTCATTGTGTTACACAGTTTCTCTTCCATTCTGTCATGTCAAACAATGTGCCTACGTCAAGTAGATTTTTACACTCAGCTGTTTATCATTCTCAGGAGGCTCCAGGACAAATGACTGGGGTCATGACCTTAACCTTTGACCTAGGGTCAAATGACCCTAACCCTAACCTGTCCCTTTAATACCTTTTTTTCCCCAGAGGTATAAAGTATCAAGTGAACACACCTTATCTGCCTCTTGCTGTGGTCACCCCTGCAGCTCCCAGCAAGGGAGGACCAGCAGGACCTCAGTGGGGTGGGCTCCCCACCTCGTCTCCTCCCAAAGAGGATCCTCACTGCACCCAAGGCAGAGCAGGGCCAGCTCAGTGGGGTGGGCTCCCCACCTTGTCTCCTCCCAAAGAGGATCCTCACTGCACCCAAGGCAGAGCAGGGCCAGCTCAGTGGGGTGGGCTCCCCACCTTGTCTCCTCCCAAAGAGGATCCTCACTGCACCCAAGGCAGGCACTGTCACCCAGGCTGGCAAGCCACTGGGTAAAAATCATGGAACCACTGAATGGTTTGGGTTAAAAAGGACCTTCCAAGACCATCCAGTTCCAAGTTCCTGCCATGGGCAGACACAGTAAGGTGTGCCTTACAGGCACACTGCTGCTGCTGGCTCAGGTGATGGTGGAGGGTGGCTCAAAAGGGTAGAAGGAGGTGCTGGGAAGTGATGCCCAAATCCCATCCTTAGTAGTGGCATCCTCAGGCATCTCAAACAACATTTAATCACAGTCTTTCTGTTAATGCTTTGAGCTAAGAGGTTTGAACCCAGCCCTCAGCACCAGGCAGCTCAGGACATTTTGGGGGCAGAGGCTGCCAGAAGACATTGTTCAGGCTCTTGTTCAAAGCCCCTTTCCAGCTCTCCTGGAACCTCTTGAGGCACTGGAAGGGGCTCTAAGGTCTCCTTAGAGCCTTTTCTTCTTCAGGTGAACACGTCCAGCTGTCCCAGCCTGGCTCCAGAGCAGGAGTGCTCCAGCTCTTGGGTGAGTTTGCAGCCTCCTTTGGACTCATTCCAACAGGTTCAGGTCTTTCTTGTGCTGGAGGCCTCAGCCAGATGCTTCAGGTGGGGTCCCACAAGAGCTATTCACAGTGGGCTTTTACAGCACCAAGGTGATCCCTGCAAACCTGGGCATGAGGGATCAAGGCATCCTCTGCCCCCAGTCTGCAGCTATTCAGTTTCATTTTGTGCAATCACATGATTATAATTTTTTATTATTTTGAGCAATCATATGATTTTTGGTTTGGTTTCAAGCAAACACATGGCTGGAAGTTTAGTTTTAAATGCAAGGTGAAAATCCACTGCAAGTCCCTGCCCCCTGCATGGGACTGATTTCAGTGCTCAGCACTCCAGGCAGAAAGATCCCATCCCACATCTCAGCCACTCTGCTGCTGTGGGTGCTGGAGAGAAGCTGGCAATCTCAAACTTCTGCACTCTGCTACTGCAGGGTACAGCCTCAAAAAAGCCTCTTCTCCATCTGGAAAACAATTTCTTCACCTGGATATCACATACACACACAAAAAACTAAAAAAACCCCAAAAAACAAAAACCAAAACCAAAAAAAGACCAAAATAAACCCAAAACAAAACAGAAAACAACATTAAAACTTTCTGCAAAGAGAGCTCAGGGGCCATTTGTGCTTCAAATCTGGAAATGGCAACAAAGCAGCTTGAATGGCATGGAGGAAAACATAAATACAATAGATGAAGATTTCTAAGTGATGCCTTGCAGTGCCACTCTGGAGGCCATGGAGGACCAGAGGGGACAGCCCTGTGGGCTCCCTCTGTGACTTCCTTGTCATCACTGCTCAGTTTCTGGGCGGTGTATACGTACCCGTATGGATGTGTAGATGGTAGCAGACAAAGACACACCAAAATTCAGTGTTCTCACTCATTTAATTCTCTGGGACTGAAAAATGCAGCAGGTCTTTCCTTTCTGCTCATGCCCCAAGTGCAAGAAAAAAGATCCCAAGGGATCCTGTTTTTTTCACCTTGAGGCGAGCACTACTCCCAAATTCCCATTCAAGAACACAAACAAATGTCATGAAAATCCTGGAACTGAGCATGCATAACAGTGAAGCCAAAGAGGAGCCTCTGGCCAGTGGCACTGCTTCCCAGGGACTTACCCCTCTGTGCCCAGGCAAGAGGGATCTCCCATCTCCCTTTGACTTTACCCACTTGGATTTGGAATTAATCAACTCAAGGAGTAAATTGAAGGAAGAAGTAAATCAAGGAAGCCACTAGTGCTCCTGAAATGTGATGAGTCCTTCCCATAAAGCAGGTTTATCCATGCTGCTGGCTTCAGGTCTGTGTTATCTTTTTTTTAAAAAAATTAAAATAGTAGCTAGTTGATTTTTTTCCCCCCAATTCTGCTTGCCTGAAGTCAGCATCTCTGCACTCCACAGGCATTTACATACAAGTGGTCACATTTTTAAAGCACCACTTACTTTTTTTCTATAGGACTTTCAGAGCTTAACATTTCTTTGAGAGACACCAAGCTACTTTTAGTAATTATAAAAACTGAGGTTTAGGTGTCTGCTGTTGGGCAATAGAATCCAACCCACTGCTTATTCTTCTAATGACTCAAAAAAACCACACAAAACCAAATCCAAGGTATCCCATGGATAAATAATGGTTCTGTGTTGATGATGTCATGTGCAGAACCTTGATCTCAGTGGTGAAGCCACAGCATAGTTGGGCAGGGTACCCAATGGAGCCTTCTTCCTTCCCATGCCCCCACCTGTACCCTCAAAGGCTGCTCAAGGGGATGCCTGTACTCTGCTCAGCCTCTGCTCATGGAGTAACAACCTCCTGTTACCCAAAGACTTGTCCTGAGGCCCGTTTCATCAGGAAAACTGTCACTGCCCAACACATCTCACCGAAAACATGGCTCAGATCCCTTCTGCAGGCAATCCCAGACTCATCAAAGAGATACTCAGCTGGCAGGCTGAGGGCAGGCTCCTTACAGCAGCCTGGGATCCGGCCCTGAATCCTAAAAGGAATCTTGCCCCCTCCAGCTTCCATGGCTGTAATTCAGTTATACCCCTGTGTAAATCCAGAATAAATGTGCTGACTTTACTGAGGCTATTCTGCAGTAACTCAGGTTTAAATGCAGTTTGAATTAGCTTAACATATGTATGTTTTCAGAGCAGGGCTATAAACTTGTGGCAGCAGCAATTAACACCTAGACCCAGAGCCAACATCCCAGCTGGTGGCACTGAGGCTGGATCTGCTGCAGTTATGCCATGCCCTGCCACAGGCACAGGCAGGTCAGCTCTTCCTTACTCCTGTACATCACTCTGTCTTCCATCCCTGGAGCCTTCATGGCTACTCACCAACCTTGACCCAGAGTATGTGTTAAAGCAAAGCAAAAACAACCCCAACCCGAACCCATGGAAGCTCTCCTTATGAATGGCAAATGGATTTGTACAAATTAATTGCTGGGACACATGGATGAAGATGAGAAGAATATGGCAGGTTCATTTGGCTGGAGTGATGGCATCGATGCTCAGGGACTACAGCAACAGTGCTTAGAAATGCAGAAAGGATTAATAACAACAATAAAACACTGTATCATTCAGTTCTGGATACCACAGTGGGAAAAAACAATACCTGAAATCTGGGGGGTTTAGCCATTTTCATTCCCATATTAAAACACAAGTGCACTTCTTGTCTGCTACCATCTACGATGCACCAACTGAGCTACGTACCATTCAAAGCAGCATAGGCTTTTTCCAAAGATGTTATCCGTCTAGGGGCTACAGCACGAGTTAATGGAAGACAAAAAAAACAAAAGAGAAAGAAAAAGACATCCATGAGTGCTGCAGCTTGGTTTTTTGGTCACAAACAAAAGCAAAACCCAGGATTAAAGTTCCTCTGGCCCCTTGGCACAGAGACATTTTGGTAGCTAATAACTGCCTGGCAAGTTGTTTATTGGTGAGCTGGGCTCTCCACCTCATACCAGGAACTGCTTTGCTGGAATGTGCTTAAGCCTGCAAGCATCCCTTTGGCTCTCCTGAGCAGCTCAAGGTCCACATGTGCATAAGGATGCATGGCCAAATGACAGCATTTATGGCATGTGCCAGAGCAGCAGCAGCTGCCTTGCACAGCTGTTCCAGTGCCAGAGGAGAAAAAAAAATCTCAGGTTAAAGCAGATGAAAAGCAAACAGGGAGATCATGACAGTTCTGCATCAATAGGAGAAATGGGAGAGAAAGGAATCCCTAAGGAGAGGCTGGTACTTGCCACTGACTCCAAAGTGATCAGTGACATAAAAAGAAATTAACTTCCTCCGGATAAACAGCCAGGGATGGGACTATGGCCTGGATTTGCATGATGGGCAAAAGGAGGAATGAAGTAGCTCATCCTGCTGAAGTCACAGCCACAGGGAGAGCTGGTGGGGGGGTCAGGGCTGCAGCACCAGGGCAAGGAAGGGGCTCAGAGGGGAGGCTCTTGATGCCAAACTGCAGTGAGCTGACACCAGCAAACAGAAGGGGACCTAGGAGACAGCAGGAGCATGTGCTCAAATCTCCTGAGCAGAGGCATAAGCAATCTGAAGTAGCTCCAAATACTCAGCTCAAAATACGTGTTCCCCATTTCAAGCAGGCTCAGGAAAGCAGCCACTGCAGCACAGAGCTCTGCTGATGCCCTGCACGGGGGAGGAGAGCCCTTCGGTTCAGCAGCTCAAAGGAACAGAAAAAACATGTGCTTCTACTCAGGGCAGCTGCAAGCACTGAGATTTGGGTGTAGACCCACATTACCTGGGGCTCTTCACCCCTGAGCTGCAGGAAGACAAATTCTGCCATAAGTAGCTGCAGCAGTGCCACTCACTGCCATGCTGCAGGATCCTGCCCCAAAACAAGAGATGATCTCTGCAGGTTGGTCCCCTAAATCTCTGGTGACACCCTGTGGGCAGCACCCACTGCTCTAAATGCTTATGCAGAGGGGAGCAGATGCAGCTGGGCCATGCTGGTGCTGGGAAAGCCAAGCTGGAGTCCAAGCCAAGAGGCAGCAAGGTCCTGGCAGGGCTTCTGTCAAGGAGGAATGCAGGCAGGAGCACAGGCAGACTGCAGGCAGCAAGGGAGAGAACATATGGCAGGATCTTTCCAATATGGCTCAGAACTGGTTGAGAAAAGGCAGCATGGCATTTCCTTTGGTTGGCAGCAACTCAAAGGCTTTTGCAGCATTTCAAGGTGCTGTTATGAAATTACCTTAAGAAAGGTAATTCAAATTTCTTGTCCTGCTAACTCAATCGTGGCATTCAGCCCTGAACCATAGGAAGCATCCCACCAGGTTCAGGGCAACTGCCCCACAAGGTGTGGAGTGCATCCCAACGTGCCAGGATGGAATGGCACCCATCTCACTGTTTGATAAGCACCCTGAAAAATGAGGGGAGCTGGGGTCTCTGAAGGACACAACAGGATATGAGGGTGGTGGAGAGCAGGAGGAAGGAAAGAGCAGAGTGAACACAAGGGCTTGGATGAGCTGGGTGATGGTGCTGCCCTCTGGACAGCGAGGATGCCACACACAGAGGCAAATGGGAAAAGGAGACCAAAGCTAGGGAAAGAAAAAGGTGATTGGAATCACAAACATGCTTATAAACAGGCTTTGAAGCTCCACAGCTATTCACACCTGATTCAATTTTAGTCCTCGTAATTATCCATATATAAAAGTATATATTTTTATACACACACACACACATATATTCAACCTGCCTGAATTTTCACCTTAGACTAGAAACAGTGACCAGTTGAATACTCAAAAATAATCACCCCAGGCCTGACTAGTGGGTTAAAAAGGGTTGGGGGGTGAAGGGAGATGGATATGGACTTTGAAAAGCAACCTGGTGATGGAGCAAGATGTGCTCAGCCCTCATCACAGCTTTCCTCTTTTCTATTTCTCTTGCTAGGAGTTTCCAATGTGAGGCACATCTCATCAAAGTCTTGAGGAGGATTGTGCTCTTGTGATTAAAAGAAGAAATAAATATATATATGTATAAAGGATGCCTGACTGTGTGGGTTTTTTAATTAAATAACACTGCCTGCCCTACTTTATTAATTGGAGTATGGAAAATAATCTATCATGATGGTAGGGAGCTTGGGGAATAGGACAGATGGAGCTGGTCTACATTTTCAATCAAAGCACATAAAAATTAACATACAGAAAGATTTTTTTTTGTGTGTGTATGTGTGTGTGTGTGCTAGATCACTTATGCTTGACAGCATTTTTCAGAGGCTCATATTAAGCCAGTTTTGTATCTGTGCCTCAGGAAAGAAAAAACAAAAGGATGAGTGTAGTGTTTATAGCACTAGAGCTTCACCCCTGCTCACTCACTCCTGTTTAATGCTGAAAGATCATGCTGCTTTCAAAAAGGGGTTTTGAAAGTCTCTTTTGCAGAGCAGAGACCAGCAGTGTGGAGAAGAGGCGCTGGAAATCAAAAGGAAAACTTCTGGATGCCAGGAGGGTTGTGCTTCTGGGTTGAAGGCCCTGGGGAAGCCATGCAGGTGAAGGGCTGGCACTGGTGGCCTCAGGGCCATTGTCCCATCTTTGAGAGGCTGCAAACCTGCACTGCTGAAGGGGTTTTTCCCAAAAACGAGCCTCATTCCCTGCAAAATCCACCTCCTTCTGCAAACAGCATCCTTGCAGGCACACAGCCCCCAGCTATTCTGCACTAGCAACTCCCCCATCTCCCATTCAAGGAAAAATACCATCTCAACATACAAATTACAGATTATCTTGAGAAAAAGGCACATGAGGCGCTTAGATTATATTGAAATCCTTTTACCTGTTTCTGTTACAGTTAAAAAATGTGTGTTCCTAAAAGAAAGAGATCTGTGGTCCTGCAGTTACCAGGAATGCTCTTTGCAATTGTGCTGGTCTTGTAGCACAGCAATGCAGGAGGTGCACAGCTTTAAAACATATTAAACCCCATAAAGGTTTAACCTAAAAGGTTAAAGGTAAGGTTTATCCTAAAGACAACTAAAATCACTCCAAAGTGGTTTTATTTTAAAATTACATTAAATTTCCCTTTTTCCTAAACACATGTACACTTCATGTAATTTTTTAGCCAAAATGATCCACAAAACCCATTAGCTTCCCTTACATTTATAATGCTACCTCCTGAGCTTTCCAGCTTTTAGAGACCTCTGCAATGCCATACTTGGGAGTAATATTGCTTTAATTTTAACCCTTCTCTGAAATAAAAGTGATTTTCATTGACTTTATTTTAATGCCAAGCATGCTGCTGCTCTTCATTTTACATGTCAGGGCTTCACTACATAATATTGAAGACTCTTTAATTTAAATTTTTAGTGACCTATGGCTAGTTGGAAGTCATTCATTTTGTTAAGGTAGATGAAAAGCAATCAAAGCCGAAGCAGTAACTGCATCACTGTAGGTGTAGTGGGGTGGAAAAGCAAACAATGGGTTAATTGCTGCCAGAGGGGATTAGGGAGGGGCAAAATACAATCAGCTCTTTTCTGGAAGAGGCATTCCAGTGGTAATCTGACTACTAGAAAATACTTATGAGTCCTGAAACTGTCTCTGAAGATTTGGCAAATAGGGGAAATTGTCTGTAACAAATTGAGATGTCAAGTAAGAAAAAACCCTCACCTGTATCTGCTCTTATTTAAAACCTCAGTGGGAGGAGAGGGAGTGAAGCACCCAGCCTGGCAGGGATGCTGTGGCCTGCTGAGCCCACTTGGGTACTGAAATACACATAAAATATGTCTTTGGGTTTGTGCTAGAAGGCTGGTCTGTGAGGGGAGCATTCAGCTGGAGGAGGAGGAAGAAAATGTTGTGCATTGAAAAGAAAATGAATTTCCTCTACATCTCTTTTTCTCAGGCTGTGTCTCCCAGCCAGGAGAGAGGTAGCAGCCTGTAGTATTTGCCTTCTGATGTGCTCCTTTGTTAGTGGTGTGATTTGTGTCAGATCAGCATCTCTTAACAGAATTACACTGTTTAGAGCAGAGGAATGGAAAGGCAAGACGTGGCTGGAGGAGTGCATACACAGCCATGGAATTCTGTGGAAAACTAGAGCTCTGCAAAACTTGTGCTTCAGTGAGGGCTCATTTTAGGTGCAGCTGATGTGAACTGGCACATTGCTGCTCAGGACCAAAAGATACAAGTCTAAGGCCAAGTTCCACAGAGGTCTTGGGGGACCTCCCTGTCATTGGCTGGGCCCTACACAGGGACACAGAAGTGAACACATGGACCATGCCTGAATCTTCCTAGAAGTGAACACATGGACCATGCCTGAATCTTCCTAGAAGTGAACACATGGACTATGCCTGAATTTTACTGACAGCTCACCTTTTGTTAGAGCTCTAACACCTTTCTGCTATTCCCAATAAGGGCATATAAATGTTTTCCTGTCTGTCATATTTGTCTTTCCTAAATTGTGCCATTGCCATGGAGGCTGGCCAAGGAAATGGGAAGCCATGAATAAAGATGACAAGGTTCTTTGCACCCATCTGTGCTCTTCTAACAGTTGTAATTACAGACATTTAAAATCGAGACAGGTTTTTACCCACATTTCTGACAGCAACTCCCTTTTCTGAGCGGCCAAGAAATCAGACAGCTACTCTCAGCAGGGACTGGCAGTGAAGGACATGGCTCTGGGATGATGATTTGAGCAGCTGTGTATGGAGTGCACCCTGGACACCCTGTCCTCTCCTCTTCTTCCCTGCTATATCTGCCAGTGGAATGTTCACGAGCTGGAGTGGAACTCCACTGCCATGCTACTGCAGCCCAGCATGGACCCCTGTGGTTAATCACCCCTTACCACAACCTTCCCTCTCCACCCAATCCACCAGCTCATTACAACACAGATTTATTTTAAGAAAACACTTAAGAAAGTGGGTGGTTTCTTAAATACAGAAAACAGATCCCTGCCCTAGATTAGCTCTTGGAAAATGCCATCATTTCAAGGCAACAGCAGCAGTATTGATGGGTGACACTGAGGCCAACTGTCTCAGGAAACAAATGCACCAAACAACAACAAAACCAGAGTGGGAAGCCCAGGAAAGTGAAGTAGAACAACCTTTCTCCAGCTGATAAAATTATTGCTTGCCATCCACAGTCTACAACTCCCTGACCACCACTAAACCAATGCATTGCTTAGGCAAAAAGGTATCATCTCTTACCAGGTTTGGGGATGAGTCCTTGGAAAGGCCTGTGAAAAATAAAGGAAAAAGGAGATTTAAAATGAAATGGTATCAGGAAGCAAGCATGCCTTGGATGAACAGCCTCCTGTGGCCCATGGAATGCTGGGGACCAGCCTGTCCTTCACACAACTCATGTGGGACCAACAGGAGCTCTGTGGGGATGAGGTCCCTGCTCGGGGCAGCAACCCCAGCTCGGGGCAGCATGATGTACTTCATGCCCCATTGATAAGAAGACAACCAACATGGTCCAGCAAAAAGGTGACAGAGGCACTCTTAGGCCCATTTTTTTCCTGACTGACCTTAGTGTGATACATCACTGAAGTGCTTTTCCCTCCCTTCCCACTTGTATCCACCCCCTTTGGCTGTGAAACACAGAGGATCCTGCCACAAACAGAGGGTGCTAAAGACAGCAGGGCTCTGAGCACTGCCCTGCATCAGCAATAATCTGTCTCAAGCATCCTAAAAAAGGGGCTGGGATTTCTCTGCCTGGAGATCAGTCACACCAAGCACCTTCTTCTCCTGCCACTGCCTTCCCCATCATCTCCTCAGGCAGTGGATGGGAAGAAAGCAGGAGTGTCTGTGTTATGGTCCCCTCCTTTCTGATGAACCATTAGCTGCCACCTTAATTGCTGTCTTGGGGGACTGGAGGCACTTACAGACCTGACCCAATGGGGCTGCAGAGCAGGGAGTGCCTTTAGGTGGGCTCCCCCCTCTCCCCCTCTCTGGCTCCACAGGATGGCTGACACCTCTCACCACATACCTTGTCACAGTGAACTTGATTTTATCAGCAACAGCCAGTATCCTCTCCAGGTTCTGGGAGCCAAAGGTGCAGGGCTTCCTGAAGGGGATCCCAGGAGGCAGTCCCTCTATGATCACCGACCCTGGGTTGCTCTTAATGCGCTTGTATGGCACTTGCACAGGGTATTTAATCCCCAAGGCCTCACCTAGGAGAGAAGTGAGTGGTAATTAAGTAGTGAGCATGCCTGGGATGCCATTTCTGCTGCAGCTCTGGCTTTATCCCCAGCCCTACCAAGACACAGCACAGTGTGAGCAGGCTGCTCGAGGCACCAGGTCAGCATTAAATCAAGGACCAACATTTTCAGGCTGCCTCTATGATGGCAGTGGAGGGATCCAAATACAGACACACGTGTGCAGCAGAGCTCATGGGGCTGAGGAGATGCACTGTCCTGCACTTTGATGCCCATGCACTGCACTGGAAGGGATGGAAAGTTGCTGTTCTTTGTTCTGGGGTGTTATTTGGAGATAACTCCATAGCTGTATTCCCTCTCTTAGGCCTGGCTGCAGGATTGAGGTTACATATTTCCTTGCAAGTACCTGGACAAGTCTTACCCCTGCTGGAACTTCAGCACGAGCAGTACACTGGTGACATCAATGTGTGGGGCAAGAGAGCAGAAGAAGGTTTTGAGAAAGGGGAGAAGGTAATCCAAGTCCTCCTGAAGGCCAGCTTTGCCATAAAGCAAACTAAGGTCAAGGGACCTGCCTGGAAAATTCAGTTTTTAGGAGTAAAATGGAAAAATGGATGTTGTCAGATTCCAATGGATATGGACAACAAAACAGCTCTGTCCTCAGCAAACAGCAAAAAGGAAACAGGCTTTCCTTAGGTGCTCTTGGGTTTTGGAGGATACATATTCCAGATTAGTCAGATTGTAAACCTTCTCTATCACATGACGTGGAAGAAGAACGATTTTAGGTGAGGTCCCAAGCAACAACAAGTTTTTTAACAAATTAAACAAGAGATTGTTCAGGCAGTAGCCCTTGGGCCAGTCAGGACAGGACAGGATGCAGAGAATGTTCTCTACACCACAGCTGGGGAGAATGGTCCTTCCTGGAGCCTCTGGCAGAAGGTACCTGGAGAGATTCCAGAACAACCCCTGGGGGTTGGGAATTCTGAGGCCAGCTACACCCCAACTGAAAAAGAGACACCCCACTGCTATGAAGGGGTTTGAGCTGCTTCAGAAGTGACTGGCACCAAAGCACAGCTTCTTTTGGCACCCAGCTACCAGTGCTGGATGTTCAAAGGGAAAGGCCCTGCAGCACACACTGATGCCACCTGGACTGTGTGGATAGCACTGATCATACAGACAGCTTGAACAGGAAATCCCAATTGCCCTGGGATCCTGGGAATCATCATGAACTGGTCTGACAGTGAAAATTTTTGACTATTGTCATCATCATCATTGAATAGAAGGTGACGTGCTGAGGAGGCCCCACCATACAACCAGCTACCAGAAAATGAAAAACAATACACTCTCTTCACTGATGGTTCTTGTCATACTGTAGGGATTCACTGAAAATGGAAAGCTGCCATATGGAGTCCCACACGGTGAGTCACAGAAGCTATCAAGGGACACGGTGGATCAAGTCAAGTTGCAGAGCAGAAAGCTGTCCAGCTGCCTCTAGATACTGCTGAGCAAGAGAAATGGCCAGTGCTCTCCTCTGCACTGACACATGGATGGCAGCAAATGCTCTGTGGGGGTGCCTGGACCAATGGAAAATGACCAGTTAGCAGTACAGAGGGAAACCCATCTGGGCTGCTGAAGTGTGACAAGACATTACTGCCCAGGTAGAGAAGTTAGCTGTAAAAGCCTGTTATTTTAGATACAGACATACATGAAAGTTGGGCTACTGAAGAGTATCACAACAATGGGCAGGTGGATTGGGCTGCCAAGGTTAAAGTATTTCTGGCAGATCTGGCCTGGCAACATAAGGGTGAATTATTTCTAGCTCAGTGACACCTGACACCTCAGGTCATCCAGGAAGAGATGCAACAAACAGATGATTTTGTGATCGAGGTGTGGACTTAACCATGGTCACCATCTGCCAGGTTATCCATGACTGTGAAACATGAGCTGAGATAAAAGCAAGCCAAGTGGGTAAAGCCCCTGTGGGGGGCAATGGTCTAAATATAAGTAGGGGAACCTGCCAGATTGATTGCATCACGCTGCCTGAAACCTGCCAAGGCAAGCACTATGTGCTCACAGTGGTAGAAGGCACCACTGGATGCTTGAAGACCTACCCTGTGCCTCACACTACATCCTGTGCCTTGAAAAGCAGGTCTTGTGACAACAGGGGACACTGAAATAATTGGGCTGGGTAATGGGACTCATTTTAAAAACAGCCTCATTGACACCTGGGCCAGAAAGCATGGATTGAGTGGGTGTATCATACTCCCTATTGTGGCAGCAGCTCTCTGGCCACAGAGAGAAACAGATAATTTCCCAGGCATCGTGCTGGGAAAGTCTGTGAGAAGATCAGAGAAAAGAATGAGAAACAATTCTTAACTTGCTGCACCTGTTGTTGTGAACATGTGGAATGTGTTATGGAGATTTGTTTACCAAAGGGTGGTTTCTTAATTAGCCAATGGTGATGGTATTTGGATTGGAGGACCAATGAGGTCCACCTGTATTGTAACTGTCTATAAAAGAGCAGTGGGTTTCTTAATAAAGATTATTATTCAGCCTCCTGAAATACATGGAGTCTATGCCAATTATTACCTGGCCGGGGGCCTGCTTACAACGATACCTTATCACAGAATCAGAGAATTAACTAGATCAGAAAAGATCTTTGAGATCATCAAGACCAACCTGTGACCTAACACCACCTCATCAATTATGCCAGGGCACTAAGGGCCACATCCAGTCTTTTTTTAAACACATCCAGGGATGGTGGCTCTGCCACCTTCCTGGGCAGCTCATTCCAATGTCCAGTCACTCTGTGAAGAATGTTTTCCTTATGTCCAGCCTAAACTGCCCCTGGTGAAGCTTAAGACTGTGTCCTTTGTCAGTGGTAGCCTGGGAGAAGAGACCAACCCCCACCTGGCTATACCCTCCTGTCAGGGAGCTGTAGAGAGTGATGAGGTCTCCCTGAGCCTCCTCCTTTCCAGGCTAAACAACACCAGTTCACTCAGCCTCTCCTCACAGGGCTTGTGTTTTCAACCCTTCACCAGCTTTGTTGCCCTTCTCTGGATGTATTGGAGCATCTCAATGTCCTGCCTATATTGGAGGACCCGGAATTGGACACAGCACTCAAGGTGTGACCTAACCAGTGCTGAGTACATGCAACAGCCTCTGGAAAAACTGGCTGGTACAATGCACTGTTAAAATTCACACTGACAGCAATGTCTGGGGGAACCTTCAAACACTGGGATCTACATTTAGCAAAGGCCACCTGGTTAGTTAACACCTGAGGCTCTACCAATCAAGCTGGCCCTGCCCAACCAAAACCTCCATGTGCTGTAGAAGAGGATAAAGTCCCCATGGTGCATACAGAAAATGTGTTAGGGAAGACAGTTTGGGTTAGTCCTGCCTCAAGCAAAGGCAAACCCATCCGTGGGATTGTTTTTGCCCAAAGATCTGTGTGCACTTGGTGGGTGATGCAGAGGGACAGGGAAACATGATGTGTCCCTCCAGGGAATTTGATTTTTGGATGAGAACAGTTTGTGATGTTGAACTGTATAGTACTGGTTGCTGAGTGACACTGCCATGGCCAATGAGGACGGGCTGCTCCAGATACACCAGCCATGAGCTCGTGATGCAGCAACCAGCCAAAAGCACAGCAGCCCTGTGGAAGACCTCTAAGATGGATAGAACCCACAATCATGGTCTAAATGAACTCAACAAACATCTTGGAGGGACAACAGTGATTACAGAAAGGTGGATATATCTGTGCTTGTGGATGCACACACACACGTGTATGTATATGGTTGGAAAGTGTAGAATTTTGGCATGATGTAAGTGGTATAGAATAAGGGGTTCTGGCCAGGACAGGGTTAATTTTTGCAGTAGCCAGGAGAGGGCAAGGCTAGGAGCTAGAGCTTATTCTGCATAACCTCACATCATTTCCAGGAATGAGGGAAGGGGTCCTTTCTGGTCAAGTAAGTGTGGCAGAGGGAGTGGTCAGGCAGTGCTGGTTCCCTCTGCTACTGATATTGTTGCTGTTACTGTTTGTTTTCTTATTCCACGGTTGTTTCCAGTAAACTCCTATCTCAATAGGTGATTTTTTTACCCTCTGTGCCTCCAAGTCTCCTCTCCAACCCACTGCAAGGGGAGGGAGAGGGGGAAGAACAAGTGAAGGAGCAGTGCATGGTTTGCAATGCTTCAGTGTGAACACTAAGCTGGGGTGTAACATTCCTAAACCTCAACATGGGGATAATAGCATTTCCCTGCTCTAGGAACAGGAGGAACAGCATCTTCCTGTCCCCCAGTGCTCGCTATGGCCTGTTCCTATTCCCTTCCCAACCTCCCAGCACTCCCTGTGCTCCCACAGCAAACAGGGCCAAATCCCAGAGCTGCCATTCCTTCCTGGCCCTCCTAAGTACCAGCAGCTGAAGGGGGAGATGAGAGAAAGTACCTGGCAAGAAGGAATCAGGAGCACAGGGGAGAGATAAAGAGCAAAAAATTAGGAGGGAGTAAGGGGGGGGGAATAAAACAAGCCTGGATTCTCACCATATTTCTTATTGAACAGGTCCTGGACTTGTTCCCGCAGCGTATTAGCAATGTCTATTCTGGAAAGCCTGGCATCATAATTTTCTGTAAAATAAAGAAACAATTATAGATTTCTGCTGGTATATTAAAAGGCACTCTGTGACTTTTAAGTAATGCCATTTTCTAATTATAGGAAAGCCCTTATCTTGCAATTAGCTAATCTGTGGAGTGGGTCATTCAAAGTCCTTAAAAATAATCTAAACAGAAATATGTTGGGTTATTTTTCCCTCGCCTGTTTGCTAAGAATAAAAGCCACGTGAAATCGAAGATTCAGTTGTGATAATTACTGGCATTAAAATATAACACACTCCAAAGCCTCTCAGAGAAACCAAACGCTTTGAAAAAGCTCTCCATCCTTGTGCAAACCCTCACAGGCCCCCAGAGCCCAAGAAGAGATGCCTGAGCAGGGTAGCACTTGCCTGTCCAGCCCACAGGCCTCTCACCACCACTCTGTCCCCCAAGGGAGCCACCATGCTGCTGGCAGCTAAACTCAAGTGGCATTTATACAAACATCACACAGGTGGAAACAGCCCCAGAAAAGGCAAACCCCTAGGCTTGGAAACTTAATTATGCATCTCACAAGGTCAGACAGGGAGATAAGCCAAGCTGGTTAATTAGGGCACCATGCAGAGCACTTCAAACCTCTCCTTAGACCTGTGGGACTGCCTGTCCTGACTGTGCATCTTGTCTTCTAGCTGCCTGTGCTTTCCATCCTCTCATCCCACCTCCTTCTCTCATCTTTGCCAGCCTTGTCTTGCTCCTCTGCCAACCCCCCGAGCCCCAACACCTGCAGCACTCCCTTCCCATGTCTGTCCCATGCAGCCCCCAGAGCAGGCCAGGGGCTGTGCCTCAGCCCCCACATGTCTCCAGCCCCACACCTTGAAAGCCCTGTCTCTTCACAGCGTCCTCCAGCAGCGCCTCGCTCGAGTCCCTCTCGTCGGCGGCTGAGACAGGGGACATAAGAGGAATTAGGAATCACAGCGCTGCCAAGGGGGGTGCATGGGAGGGGGTTTCCAGCCAAAACACAAGGTGGGGAGGGAAGGCTGTAGGAAACCACTCTCACTCCTCTCCTACCTAGACCTTAACAGCCCAGCTGCTGGGTGTCTTTCAGCCTACCTTTGGCTGCTGGGCTGTCTGACACCGACTCCTTCACGCCCTCCGCCAGCAGCTCCGGTCTGGAAAACAGGGAGAAGCAGAGGGCAAGTGAGTGACCTCCCTGCCAGGGACAAACTGCTGCTCCAGCATCCTCAGGACACCACTCCTACAGCCACAAACCATTTACTCTGTCTGGCTAATGCCATTTAAAAGCTCCTCCAGCACAGCAGGAGAACTTTGGACATAGTTTTCATGCTGACAGGCTCTTTAATGAGCTGATGTGTCACTCCTTGGGATGAGATTAAGCAGGTGATGACTGAGCAGCTTAAGTCAGCAGCTACAGACTTTCAGTGGATATGGTCCTGAACATTTCTTAGGGATGGGAGAAACTGTGCTTCTTTCAACATAAAATTGACCCCAAAAATTGCCATTTGGGTACCTAATACTAAAGCTGCATTGTGAGGTGAGAGTAGGGCTTGTTAACAAGGTGCACTGAAGCTGAGTCACAAAGGAATGGATCTGAGATCAGGACAGGAGAAAACCCCAAAATATGATTGGGCTGATGTGAGAGCTGCTGTTCTGACACCACAAAATCTCCATGCTCCCAACATTTATTTTCTGTATTAGTCACCTGCAGCATTGGTTGTGCCAGCATTTGGGTGAGAAACTGCCCCCAAAATACCTATTCCATCTCTGCTGGATCCGTTCCCTCTTTCAGGGCAATGCTCTTGCATTGTGGCTTTTCACAGCCCTCCCACAATTCTTATGGCTCCCCAGCACAGGGTCAGCATCTTTCCTCATGTCTGCAGCATCCCACGTGCACATATGCACATCTGGACCTCAGCTGGAGCCGCTTTCTGTAGGAAAACCATCCAGGGCTCCCAGCCCCTGTCCTTGCTCCACATCAGGGCACCCTGAAGTTTAAAGGCCTCTTCACCCATCCTGCTAAGGTGGCCAAACCTTTGCAAAAGCAGGTTAAAACCCCAAAAGACATGAAGGAACAGATGACAACACCATTGCTGCCTCCTACGGATGGCTCCAACGAGGCAACAATCCTTGTCTGCTTCTAATCAAGTAAATTTATTTAAGGTGACCAATTGATGGGTCAGGACACTGCACAGCAGCAGGAGCTCTGAGCACAAACATCCTCCCCAAGCCACAGCCACCCCACCTGCCTTACCTTTTAATGACAAACTGGATGTTGTTGCTCGCTTGCAGGATCTTCTTCAGCTTTGCAATCCCGAAGCAGTTGGGGCGGCGCAGCAGGATGCCTTCTGGCAAGCCCACAACAAACAGGTCCTCAGGGTACATCAGGAACTTGGAGTAGGGGACTTTGACAGGCTCTGATATTCCTATGGCTTTTGCTGCATGGGAATCCAATCTCATTAGTTTGCTGCACCTCCATGTCAGGTCTAAGCAACAGCATCATGGTATGTTGCTGGAGGGATTCAAGAGTTTTTTGGGGAGTTTGTGATTGCTCTGTGCCTCATGGGGATGTCCCTGACACTGGCAGACATGAGATGAGGGACAGAGCCATGCAGCCACCTGGAGCTGGCTTTTGCATCTGCTACATTATCACAGCCTGCCTTCCTATAAAGGCTGCAAGCATCCCTCCACAACGCAATGGAACCCCACATCCAGACCCCATGGAAACCCCTCTGCTAAGGGAGGAGACAGGGAATGTGCCTGGGGGTGCCCCATCAGCCTGTGTGGCCCAGCATGGTGACGAGTCCCCTTGCTCTGCTAAATACTGCCAAAAGCAACCAAACAGCCAACGCCAAGCAGTGCTATTTGGACAGATTAAAAAACATGTTTGTGTTGATTTGGCCCAGCCTGGTTTTTGATAGCAGGGGAAGGCCACAGAAGTGGCTTCTTTGAGAAGCTGCTAGAAGCTTCCACCATATCTGACAGAGCCAAACTCTGATGGCTCTGAAGATGGATATGTTACAGGGTCAATCAGAGGCTGGTAATGCCTCTGTGATGGCACATTTAAGAAGAAAATCAAAACAGCGCATGTGCTGTTTTTCCCCAGGGCTGGGGAGGCACCATGGCCGCCGTGGCTGCTGCCACCTTGGAGAGGCCTGTGGTGAGCCTTGCCTGCTTGGCCAGCCATGCCACAGGTGAAAAGGGCAGGGGCAGCAGTGGCAGCTTCTCCTTCCCAGTGCCCTGCATGAACAGAGGCATTAAACAGAGCCAGTGCCACAGCGGGCACTGCCCGCCCATGGCAGCGGGGACACATGGCTGACAGTGAAAACGTGGTGGGCCACTCCCCAGTGCAGAACTGGGACAAAATCAACTTCTTGGCACTGTGGGATCTTGCAGCAATCTTTGAATTAGTGGAACTTGTAGGCAATAGTACCTACAAGCAGCAGTTTTTTCTTCTAGTCAGAGAAAAGGAGGATGTGAGGACATGTGAGGGAAAACAACATGGCAGCAGCAAGGGCAATGGAAAAGAGAGAGGGGGAGGAGGTGCTCCAAGCATCAGAGCTGAGATTCCTCTGCAAGCTGTGATGAGGACTATGGTAAAACAAACTGAACCCCTGTAAGGCATGAAGTCTATGGGGGATGCAGAGATCCACTCTCAGCCCATGAGAAAAGTGCTCATAGCGGAATGGGTGGATGCCAGAGAAAGCTGTGATCCAGAAGGAAACCCAAATAGAGAGAAGGCCCTTGCTTCCAAGCTAGAGCAGCCTAGCCTTAAAAGACTGCACCCTCTGGATGAGTGACCCATGCCACAGCAGTTTTGGGAAGACTGTTTGCCCGTGGGAGGGACCCCATGGCATAGCAGATAAAAGACTCCTCTCCCTGAGTAAACAGAAAAAGATCTCAAATGACAAACTGACCAAGACCCCCATGCCCTGTCTCCCTGCACTGTTGGTGGGAAAGAGGGAGGGGCTGGGGGGCAAAAAAGATGTTTTAAAGGCTTGTGTTACTTCTCATTATCCTCCTCTGACTCCATTAATAATACATTTACCTTATACCTTTAAATTTGAACCTGTTTTGCCTTTAGAGTGTTTTCTCCCAGTCCTTAACTCAAGAGCCCTTCGTTAATTTTTTTTCCCCTCTCCTTTGCCCAACTGTAACAGCAAAAAGTAAGCAAACAACTTTTGTGGGTACCTGGTGTTTGGCCAGTGTCAAACCACAACAAGATTAAAACCCCACCTCATCAGTGTGGACAATGACCCCCAGCCTGTTACTGTAGTAACGTGGGGAGCACTGAGAGCCATTGCTCCAATGGCTGTTCCAGCTGCATCCCCAGTGCCCAACCCTGCCTGAGAGCATCCTGGCTCATCTCCTTTCCCTGGTCACAATGAACTCTACCAGCTCAGCTGTGCCCCCAGCTTTTGAGGATGGTCAGGCAGAGCCACATCTCCTGGTCCTAAAAGTAGCAAAAACTGTGTGCCAGCTCTCAAAAATGCATGTGTGACCTCACTTGTATTTCTTCTCAGTTAAATAACCTCTCTAAGCAGAGGTGAGCAGAGCATTCTGAGTCCAGCCCCCACCACCAAGGTGCCACCAGCTTTCTTGAGCCATGCAATGATCATTGTGGGTGGAAAACTCTCTGAGACTCAAACAAGTGATGGGGGAACCACTTTGAACCCTCCCTCTGCAGGATGAAGGCAGCAATTCCTGGGCTGCAGCCAGTGAAACAACTTTAAGGAAACCAAGGGGAAGAGCTGCAATAACAAGGCTGAAGGAGGTTTCAAATGCATTTGTGAGCCCAGCAGACAGCAGATGAACAAATCAGATTGCACCTTCACTCAGCTGCTGGTTTGGAAATGGCTGGTGACAAAGCCAGCAGCTGGCATGATGAACATGTGTTAATGACCATCTTACCGTATCGTGAGTTGAACAAAATTTCAACTTGTTTCCTCAAATGACTTAAAATGTCCCCTATACCATCTGCAAAAAAACCAAAAAACAAACAACAATACAGAGAAATGCTCTGAGCAACCAGCTGCTTCCACTGTGCAGGTAAGCAGCCCCTGCCTGACCTCTGGCAGAGACAGCCATTCACTCTCCATGCCCTCAAATCAGTGCTAGTCCTCTGACAGCAGCCTCCAAACTGATCTCCTAACAAGGAAGGACAAAGATGCATCTGCTACAGAGCCATGCTAGCAGTCAGGAGCAAAAACAAACAAGCAAACAAACAAAAAAACCAAAAACCAAAAAAAAAACAACATAGAAGGAGAAGTAAATTCAAGAACAAGAGGAGAGGACAGGGCCCAGGAACACAATGGTGCCCTTCTGTGGCAGAGGTTTTGGAGGCTAAAGGCTAAAAGCTTTGCTGATAACATAGGAAGCTCACAAAACCCAGCCTAAAATATATCTGTGTGCATCCATCCTTCCAAAAACCTGCAGTGATGGGCAATGCTCAGAGTTCACCATACACTCACCTGATCCCTCCATCTGCTTTTCTTCGTGTCGAGACTCCTCACTGGACCCCTTCTCTGTCTCTGCTGAGGAAGAAGAGGGTTAGCAGCAGCAAAACCAGACAAGACATGAGCAGGAGTTCTCCAGGTGCCCTGCAGCCACTCAACTGCTCCCTCCCCTCACCAAGCTCTGAGCAAGTGTCCCAGCAGAGGCTGGGCTGGTACCAGCATGCCAAGAGCTGCACTGGCAGAATAAACCCAGTGCTTCCATACCAGAGGGCTGCCCACCCTTTGGCATGGGCTCCCCGGGAGAGGAGAGAGCCAGCAGGAGCAAGGGCAGCCACAGGGCCAGCATACATCCCACAGGTAAATTTCAGGTGTGCACTGGGCAAAGGGGCTTGGGTTTGCAGCATGCTGGAGCTGGAGAGAGGATGGAAAAGAGCAGCAGTGCCAGGAAACCCACCAGTTTATGCAGAAAACCCACCAGTTAGTCTATCAGAGCCCCCAGCTGGCCTCACTGGGCCAAGAGTCTGGAACTGGGTCTTGAACTCCACAGCTTTGGACCATAAATCGTATTTACTCATTCTTGACACATGCATGAACACCCCTCCTACCCTGCAGTCTCCCAGATGCTTCTCTTCTGGTACCTGCTACTGTTTCCAGGATGTATCTTGATTCCTCCGAGGCCATGTGCGTGGGCACTGGGTCCTGCATTTCCACTGAAGCAGGGGATCGGTCTGCGGACAAAAACCCACGGGCACCTTTTGTTCTGACACCAGCAGGACACTGTCCCCAAAACAGCATTCAGAGGGTCCTGGCTGTCAGCAAGAACTGAGCAAAGGGCCCCCCACTCCCAGGAGCCCCATATACAGAAGATGCTCTGGGTATGCATCTGCCTTCTTCCTCCCAGAACCACCCAGAGCTCATCCCTGACACAGACCTGACCTCTCAGTCTGAGGGAAAGAAGCAAAAATCTCTTCCTAACCTCCACAGAAGGTGAAGAGCAAAACTAGTTCAAATTATTTTCTTGGCTTAATTCCATCTAGACACTCGATTTTGAATTAAAAAGCTAATGCTGCTTGATTTAGCCACTACATGGGGTAGGAAAGGGTTCCACTAATGCTGCCTTTCTCAACAAAATCAACCCTCTTTTGGTTTCCCTTGCATTAAACCTGTCTCCCCAAATGCTAGGCTGTCCAATGTCCTCAAAGACCCACCCAAATTCAGCTTTAAATGAAGTTTCAACTAGTTTATATACTTCAATCAGGTCGCTTCTGGCCTCACAGGATAAATAATCCCAATTTCACCAATTTCTCCCTGTAGGTGAGCACCTCTTTTCTATTAATCCTCCTCCTTGCCTTCAGCTGTATTCCCTCTGATTCAATTTGATCTTCAAATAAGGCAAGAAAAGGTGGACTCTGGACTTGAGGTATGATCTCCCTGGCACTGGACAAGTGGTAATTCTTCCTACTCCTCCCATGGACCTCCAGCTTACCACGTATCAACTTTCTTCTCTTCCATTAGCTGCCAAGTTGAAAAAGAAAATGTTTGATCTGCCACTATACCTTCCTCCTTCTCCTTCCCCTCTAGTAACCATAGATAAGTCTATTCTACACCAATCCTCGAGTGACTCCTCAACTAACACCTTACTAAGGGGACTGCCACAATTTAGGTGCAACAACTGGTGTGGTGGGGCCTGGTGTCACTCACCAGAATCACTCACCCTCAGGCATGTTAGAGTTCTGTTGCTGCCCTCATTCTGTGGAGCTTATTAATTAATGGTTGCAAAGCACACTGAAAATGCAAACTGCTAACAATCCATTCATTAAACCCTGAGGATCATCCTACCATTTGCTGCACTGGCCAGGACAGGTGAGTGGAAAACTGACTCTCCCAGCTGCACCCCAAGCATGTCATCTCCATCACAACCCATTGCCACTGACCTCTCTGGGCAGAAATGTGGGGAATTTCCCCCATCAGAATCAGCAATTCCAACACATTTTTAGCACGTGCTGAATATTAAACCTGCCTACTATTAAACCTATTAGACCTGCCTACCATTAGTTTTTATGAACTCTTCAAAACCAGGCTGATTTTCTAAATGAAGGACCTCTTCAAAAGCATCCTGTACTCAATACCTGGGATCCTCCACATGAAGCAAAGCAGCAAACCAGGCTCGCTTTCTCCAGGGGAAAGGCAAGATAGGACAGCAATGAAGGAGAGAGAAAAACAACAAATAGCCCTAAAACACCTTCCAGCACTCCCAGGAAACCTCAATATGTTCCTATGTCAGCTAAGGAAGACCATTGCAGGTACATGAGGGAACCTTACATGCTGGGAAATACCCTGCAAATGCCTTTTCTCAAAGCAAAATGCTGAAACATGACGCTAAAATATGAGCCCTGCCTGGGCAGCACCACTGCACACAGATGGTACCCCAGCAGCTACCTGGTACGGTGATCTGGATGATGTTCAGCTCGTCTGGTTCGATTTTGATCTGCCTGATCCCACCTAGCTCTCCTGAGGTACCTATGGGGAAAGGCAACGGAAGGCAGTCGCCAACAGGATCCAGCAATCTGCCCAACACAGCACCAACAGGATCCAGCAATCTGCCCAACACAGCACCAACAGGATCCAGCAATCTGCCCAACACAGCACCAACAGGATCCAGCAATCTGCCCAACACAGCATCAGCAGGATCCAGCAATCTGCCCAACACAGCACCAGTGCAGTGGCCAGCTGTCCCTTCAGTGCCACCTGAGCTTGCCACAACAACAAGGCTTCAGTCAAGTGGTCCAGCAGCATCAAGCCCACGGCATGCAGGTACCCAAAGGGACACCTGTGGGCACGGCTTCTGCAAACAGCCTGGCTGGAGGAGCTGTTGGTGCCCACAAACTGGCAGCTGGACCCTGTGAAATGCTCATTTCCTGGCTTTCTTCACTTAAAATGAAGTGGACCGGGCCACCAATGGGCATTGGTGGAGACACCAGAGGAGCTGTCTCCAGTGGGTGGCTCCTAGCAATTTTAATGCTTCCAAACTCATGGAACTGGAACTTGCCCCTATTCTGACTCAAGCTGCATCACACCAAGACGAGACCAGCTGAACCCTGGTGAAATTCAGTGTGGTTTCAACCCCAGCAGATGAAAGCCTGTGCTGACCAGCTGCCCCAGGAGGAGGCTGTCCCAGGAAGAGGCTGCCCACAGTCCTCAGCCCAGCTTCCTCTTCTCTCAAGATAAATTTCCTCACTTTGGGTGGGATAGATCAACTGCAAGGCACTGAGTCCCAGCTTACAGCTTGGAAAGGCAAGACAGCATGGCTTGGTGTGGTGTTTCAATGGGCCCAAGCCCCTAAATCTGTGGAAAAGCACTTCCTTTTCATTCATGGTGCTCAGAATACCAACACTGCTGACTTCTCAGTGGTGGCTTTCAAAGGAACTCAGAGAATGAAGACTTCTCTTAGCTTTGCATTTAAACACATGCTTAAGTCTCATTATTTCAATTTGTGCATTTTTAGGCCCCAGCTGGAGGGTCACAGGGTAAGAGCCTTCCTCTCTGCACCAATCAAATGGGGATAAAGTCCTTAGAGAATTGCACTGTGGTGCAATCAGGCAACTAAACATTCAAGTTACTTTGCAGCCATCTTTCTCTAGGGTGCCCCACATAACACTGTCTTGCAAGAGAAAATGAATTATTCCTCACCTGGTTCACAGCCTTCAGAAACATTACACTTCTCAGACCTGAAAGGGAAAGGCAGACAAGAAAGTTGGTCATGGTGTAAGAAAAGAGAGAGCTTAAAAAAAAAACCCCAGTGGTGTGTGAACTGATCCTGGCAGGAGGGAGAAATGCTGCCTGGTATCACAGAGGGCTGCAGGAGCTACAGAGGGTCCCCAGGGCCACCACACCCATAGCCCAAGCAGTGGCAGAGCATCCATGGCTGCAAGGTCTGTGAGCTTCTCTGGAAATAAGCCCTGCTCTCAAATCCACCCTGGTCCTGCACCCTTGCCTTGCCTCTAGACACCCATGGATGGGACTGCAGCAAGAGAGGTTGCTTTTCAGCCCAAAACTTGGTTAGCTCCATCCCTTTGTGACAGAGAGCAGTGTATAAGTATTACTACAATGTGGTTATCCATGGAGATAAAAAATAGGGAGAAAGAAAAAAATCAATTGATTTGGTAAATATTTATTCTGTTTAAAGCTTTCCTTCACTGAAAACTGGGCACTATCCCAAATTCCCATCTACAGTTAACTTCACATGCTCAGGAGTTTACACAAGTTGTTCTGCATCCAAATGAGATTATTTTGCATTCCCAGGATGCATGTGCTTTCCTGTCTCTCTTGTCTCTCTCTTGAACAAGGACAACCACAGCTCTTTGGCAGTAAGGGACCTAAAGAACCACTCTGGAAAAAGCACTCCTTCACAATGTTGGTCCTTCAGGGGAAGGAAATCCTTCTGAGCCAGTGCCTGTTGGCTCAGGAGGGATGTTCAAAAGCACTTCTCACTTGCCTAAATCCACTCAGGAGCATCACCAGAACAAACCACAAAACAAGCCATGAGTGCTCTTGAAATGTTCTTCCTAAATGTAGAAAGGCAAAAAGGATCATTGGTCTAGAAGGCATATATATTACCTGGCCTGCACAGGAAGGGTTTTAAACTCTTCCACTTCAGGTCAAAGCAAACCTTTCACCAAGAAAATCTGGGTGGAGGGCTTCTCTGGGGAGTGCATTACACTTCACAGTGTCTAGCCCTTCTCCTGGAATATTGGACACTGCAATTTCCCTGGAGCAGGACTCTGACCTGGGCGGCCCATTCCTATGGACACACTCCTACCAAGGCACAGAGGTTCCTCATTTGCAGAAAGAAAAGAAAACCAATCTCCTACAAACCCTCCTTTGGGAAGAAGCTGAAGATACCTAGAAAGCTGGAGACAAATGCCAGCCCTGCAGACTGGGCAGCTCAAGAGGTCTCTGCCCTCCAAAGTTTTGATATCTCATATTGCCAGGCTCACTCATTGAGGTTCTGCTGTCCCAGACACGCTTCAGGGGCATGCAGCAGCCAAATCCAAGGGAACAAACCTGAAAAAGCACTGGGGATGACCAGAAGAGACCCAACCTGTCACAGGTTCATGTCATCAAAGAGCCAAGAAAGGAAAAGATATGTAATGGATGGGACAAAGACAAGTTACCTTATTTCCCCATCCTGACCTGCACAGGTTAGCAACCACACAGCTCTGTCTTAAGCCTCAGCTGGTGGAGCTGTCAGTGCTGGGCAGTGAGGCTTAGTGCCAGAGAAGCTGAGGAGCATTCTTTACTCCACTTGTGTGATGCAAGGCTGTGAGAAGGTTCCTTGTCTTATAGCAGTTCATATTGCTATAAACTGCTGCCCTGCCTCTCTTCCTTAAAGTGATTTTAGAGGCTAAATTACACCTTGCTTCCACTGAATTAAGAATGAAGGAAACTGGGCTATAAAGAGACAAACACCTCCTGGCTCTCCCAGGCTGGGTTGGAAAGCTGTATGCTATGTGATATATGCTCCACAGGGGCTGCCAGCATGTTTTGGACCTGTCTAGTTCATGGCACAGCTGTAATAGAAACAGGTACTCATAAAAAATCTCCTGTCCTGCTGGACTCTATAACTCCACCTTTATTAAATGTTAGGGTCCTTGTGAGCTTTCTAAACAAGCAACACTTAATTAGCAGGATGTTGTTACAGTGTGGGCTGAGGGTAAATCCTTTAGGTCATGCATGAACACCAGAGACAGTTTCAGCAGATAATCCTAGGCATGGCACTCACTTCATCAGTTTTGCTTAAAATTAATGATTCCAGACTTTTGGCTTGCAAAAAGATGAGGCTGCTTGGCCTCCTCCTGTGCTGACTGACTACCCCATTGCAGTGGGATTTTAGGGAGGTAGGAAAGCAGCACCAGTTTAGCCACTCACCTTCCCATTATGGACTTAAAACATCTCCCTGAAGCTCCAGCTTCCTGAATCACACTCATGGCACCCTCCTGCACCCACTGGACATTGCTGATGAACACATCAGTAACCTCCTGTGCACATTAATAGCCCCAAAATAACTCTCTGAGAGATGTCACTTCACAGGGAACAGGGACAGAAGTCCCACTTACCTGTTGTTGGCCTGAGAGGTCCCCCCCAGTTCCAGCGTGGGCCCACGGTGAGGCTCTGGGGAGATCTCCCGGGGAGGGCTGGAGGGCTCCAGCTTAGTTGGATCTTTGGTAAATTTGCTTCCTGTTGCCAGGTGTGCATGGTGGGTTTTGGGAGAAAAGCAAAACCAGGATTAGCAGCTGGAGGTGCCAATGTTGCAGCTTGTTCCCCTCCTAGTCCCAGAGCTGAGGTCAGGGTAGGGGAGCAGGTTTTCAAGTGTCACCTGCTTGCAAAGACAAGGGTGTGATTCCACTGGGTTCACATGTTACAATATTAGCAGGACATTTGCTTAAACCTCTCCACAACATGTGTGTGCTGGGAAGCCCTGCCAGGAAAGAGCATCTCCAGAAAGGGCTGGCTGAGAGGACAAGAGTTCCAAGAGGTCAGGACTAAGGTCAGAAAACCCAGGGCCACGGATCACTGCTATAGGAGCAAGCCCTGAAGTGGGGAAAGCCCTGTCCCAAGGGAGGGGATGTGCTGCACTGGATGCAAGCTTGGCAAAACACAGAGCAGCAGAGACACAGGCAGCTCTGTCTCACAGCTCCAAGCCCACCAAGCAGCAGGAGAAATCTCTGTCACAGTGACACAGAGAGTGACAGAAGCATCTTGCCATCATGAAAAACTTCCTCTCTCCCTTCCCTGTTCCTGAGCAGCCTGAAAGGAGTTGAAATGAAGCCTCATCAATGACCTCGGAGATGGAAAGAGTAATCTGAAGGCAGAGTAGGAAATAAAATCAGGAAGGGAAGTGAGCAAAGAGCTGAAGAATGAGGGCTTGGACAAGGAGGGAGTGAGACTACATTGTGAGGCTGCAGAAACCACAAGGTGTCTTGTTAAACAGCTGTTGTCAAAGGCCCTTTGCTGGTCTCAAAGCACCATTACAATATCCTCACCCTTCTAAAACATATTCCATCTATGGGAACCTTTTGGTTCCAGCCTGAGAGAAAGGGCTGGGCTCTGGCAATAGGATCAGCAGAAACACAGAACGTTAAAAACACTATTTATCTACTGAGAGTCCAAAAGGCTCCTTTTAATTTGTGCTTTCTATGAACCAAATCTTGTTCTTGCAGAAGCACAGTCTGCCTGAAGCTGCTACCCAGGGGAGTAACAAAAATAGGTTTCTGAGCAGTGGTGGGTATTTTAATTAAAGGGTGAGCAAAACTTTATGGGGAAGCTTTGGGATACTTCACAAATGGCAACTTAAAACACAGCTCCACTCAGAAAATAATGTCTTTGCAGAAATGGCACCTCCTGACTCAGCAGATGCGGGTTTTTTTGCACAAGCTGATGTGCTGACACAAACCACAGAGAGCCAGGTTTAATGGGTTTTGCTTCTGGTAGCCCTGCAGGGAACTGTCAGGAGAGTGGGGCCTGTCACCCACCTCAGTTCTGCTGGGTTTGCTTCCTCATCTCCAAATATCCACTTGCACCTGCCTACCATGTAACCCACAAGCCCATAGCACAGGTCTGGAGCTGATGTGCAGATGTACATGATGCCTCCCCCAGATACCATGCAGACATCATGAATGGAAAATCCAAGCAACCCAAAACACAGCTCAGTGCTCCATCCCTTGGGGATGGGCTAGAGCTTAAAGAAATCCTTTTCTCAAGGAAAAAAAGACATTAACAGCTTTATACAAAGAAATCCCCCATGTAGGTGGGACCCCCTCCAGGTTCTCTGCTGGTGGCTCCAGCCTGTGGCTGGTGGCTCCTCACCAGGCTCAGGAAGCACTCTCAGGGCTGTGGCTGTCGTGGGACAAGAGTGATAATCTGGCTGGCAGAGATATCTGGGAAGAAGGTGTCTGGAGAGCTACCAGCATGTGCAGTTGGCAGCTCAGGGGGAAAAAAAACTAAACACCAGCCCAGAACATGTCTTTACTTGTGAGCCAAACCCAGGCAATCCAGGACCCAGGTGTGATAAACCTGGATGCAATGCCATATTCCAGGTGTGTATGAGGGCATTGCTGGAGAGTGGGCTGAGTCTGACAGCATGGGTACCTGTCTCCTTGTATCTGCCAAGAACCATTTATCATGGAATCACAGATTGCTTTGGGTTGAAAGAGACCCTAAAGACCATCTTCCACCCCCTGCCATGGGCAGGGACACCTTCCACAACCCCAGATGGCTCCAAGACCTGTCCAACCTGGCCTTGAACACCTCCAGGGATGGGGCAGCTGCAGCTTTTCTGGGCAACCTGTGCCAGGGCCTTGCCACCCTCACAGTAAAGAATTTGTCTGCCTTCTCCAGCTCAGAGAAAAAAGAAGTGAAAACACAGAGCAAAGAAAGTCCAAGAAAGAATAATTTACCAGTGAGGAACACAGCAGTAATTTTCTTCCTCTTGAAATTACAGATACTGCCTCTACTGTGGCTCAGCCTGATTCAGGAGCCAGCCCAGCCTCACACACCAGGAATTCTCACTCAAACCTTCAAAACTCAATTTTTAAGGGGACTACAGAGCTTGCACTGATACCAGGCAAAGGCAATCTCAGCATTTCCTGGTGTAGGGCACAGACAAGGCTTCTCCTTACTGAGCATAACTGCATGTGTCCTGAACTTCCTCTGCTTACAGGTGATATTATTTCAACTCTGCTTCTCTGGATAACCTTTCAATTTTGTGGGCAATAAATCAAAGGATTTGGAGAACGTACCTGTAAAAATTCTTTCGTCAAACATCCTAGGAGAAAAGGAAAAAAAAAAATTAGAAATAGCTGCTACTAATGACTGAGTTGGAGGTTTAATTAATGAATAGCATTAAACCAAGTCAAACTAGTAATTTTTTCCATTCTCTAAAAATACTGAATGAATTTTTCAGCTAAAAAAAGGCCTTTTAGCCTGTTGTGCAGCCAAGCAACCTTATGGCATATGCTTTTTAACTGCAGTACCTCTAATGTGCTCATAAGTCATTGTCTTAATTTAACTTATTAAATGAGGCTGCAATAGGCTGGCTTTACAAAAAGAAACAGTGGGACCAAAGTAGCTGCTACTGGATCTCCAATTTCCAATGCAGACCATTGACCAGGATGTCACCTGTCTCCTGAATATGTATTTTGGTGTACCCACAACTTCGCTCATAGGAGAAAATTATGTCCAGGCCACATCCCACATCCTGATCCAGCTTGGACAAAGCAGCCTGGACAAAGTAGGACAAAGTGGCTTCTCTACCAACGGACATCAGGAAAGCTAATCCCTTTCAGGATGCCTGAATTCCATCAGTGTTGGTGATTTTAGCCCCTTTGGGAGCCTTGTCCAGGATTTTTCCGTGCTGTAGTTTCACACCTCTAGGAATGGAACAACATAGGTGCTACATAGGCAGGAACTGGATAAATCAATGTATTATATATAGAGCAGATTTTCCTGACAGACAAGCAAAGAGTGATTGCACAGCACAGTGATAATTAGGAATACGTCCATTCCTCCTACTCAGTGGAAAGGCAAACACCTGGACACAGTGCCAGGCCTGTAGGTGATAGATTCTCATCATCAGACACAGAGCATCTGCACAAGTGAGTGAAAAACAAGGTGGATGGGAATCCCTGTGAGAATACGGATGTTCCTCCCTCCACCCAGGGGCATTGCTCCCATCCACCAAACGTCACTCAAGGTGCTGTTACCACCTTCAAATCTTTGGGATGGCATTGGCAAAGTCTGGTGCCCATGATCACTTAAAACAGGGTGGCAGAGCTTGGGGGTCATCAAGGTACAGCCAGCTCTGCCACATCCTTGCAGAAAGGGAGAAAGAGATGAAAATCAGAGGTTTGCAGGGAGAAAGAGCTTTCAACTGTCTTACGAAATAGGGTGAAATGAGTTTTTCGTGTCAAAGCAAACCCTGTGAGCATGGAGGGAGCACAGCTCAAATCCCTGACACTCTTGACACTTGCTTTTGCTTGCTTTCCTTGCCACCCACCTTTTGATGACAAAATGGATGTTGTGCCTCTCCTCCAGTATCCTTTTGAGCTTGGGGACCCCATAGGTGCAAGGTCTTTTGAAAGGGATTTTGTCTGGGATGCCAATGATCTCCACTGCCTCGGGGTCACAGGCAATCTTCCTGTAGGGGACAGGGACCATGTGGTCTAACCCCAAGGCTTCAGCTGCAAGATGAACACATGGCTTTCATTTACACAAGTGCTTTGTCTTTTACAGATGCTAAAACAAAAGTGTGAGGGCCTGAACTCAAGCAGAGCAAATGCCTTCTGCCCTCTTCTCTGCTTGTCCCAGAAAGTGAGCCCCAGGAGCAGCTCTCCCATGGGAAATGGGACAAAAGGAAAGGAGCAGTGAACACAGCTAAGTGTCTTCCAAAGCTCCCAGACATGCACAGTGATGCTCAGACCAGGAATGAGCTGGCTCAAATATCATTCTCAAACTCCTTGTGACCCACCCCAGCAGGTTTGTGAGCTCTATGATTCACAGGCTACATAGCACATGGAATAATAAAATTGTTAATGTTGGAAAAACCCTCTAAGATTGATTCCAGCTGTTAACCCAGCAGCACCATGTTCACCAAACCATGTCCTCAGGTGCCACATCCATATGTTTTTTTTTTTAACATTTCAAGGGATGATGACTCCATCACTACCCTGGACAGCCTGTGCCAGTGCATGACCATCCTTTCAGTGAAGAAATTTTCCCCAGTGTCCAATCTAAACCTTCCCTGGAGCAGCTTGAAGCAATTTTCTCTAAATCTATCACTTATCACCTGGGAGAACAAACTGAGTCCCACCTGGCTACAACCTCCTTTAGCTAATTGTAGGGAGTGGGAAGATCCCCCCTGAGCCTCCTTTTCTCCAGGCTGAGCCCCCACAGCTCCGTCAGCTGCTCCCCATCAGACTCCTGCTCCAGACTCTTCCTAAGCTCTGTTACCTTTTGGGCACACTCCAGCACCACATCTATAAATCACAAGTTCAAGGGCTTGTCTCAAGCCCATATACAACTCACAGGTGACAGAGCACACATCTCCAGCCCATGTGTAACTCAAGAATTACACAGCCTGATAGGGATGGCACAGTTGAAGCACGTTCCAGCCCCAAGTGATTTCCCAAGCTTCCACCTGCCTAAATGTCCAGGAGCTACACCAAAAGCACTGCCCATAGCAAAGGGAGCACCAACAACATATGCAAGCCATGCAGGTGGAGAAAAAAGCAGCGGCAACAACAACCACCTTATTTTTATCTGCCACATGTATGTAAAAGGGCCACATGCCACCACTCCTGGTGCCCAAGTGCTATGATCCAACTTGCCACATTCCCAGACAGGGCTGTTTTACAGCCCAGTTATAAATTCCTTGACTATGGTGTGGGGCTCCAAACAGAAATATTGACATAACCTTCAGGAGACTGGGAGCTGCTGAGCTAAATGTGTTAGGAAGAGCAGGGAGCTCTAGCATATGGCTTCTGCTGCTGTGTTAGGGAACAAAAATGATTGCTATATAATGATATGCAATCCACAAGCACTGCAGATGCATAATGGGATATTAACTCCTACTCACCATATCTGCTGTTAAAAAGAATTTGCACGCACTCCCTAAGGGTGTTGATGTCTTCAGTTTCTTTTATAAAACTGTCCCACTTATCTATCAAAACAAAATACAAGAAATAAGAAACTTCCATATGGTTCGTACACAGCAGATGCACTTTTCTCCTGCAAAGTGCTGTGAAGCAGGAACAAGACTTTAAAAATTATTTCCCTGCTCCTGAGAGAATTTTGCCAGGCTGGCAGATAAGGTCTGGGTTTCTCCAACCCCTGACCTAAGCACTCTCCTTGGCACGTGCAAAGCAGATTCCTAAGAAATGATCCCATAAAATTTCTCAGCCCTGGAATGAAAGACCCTCATGGACAGAGCCAACTCCACCTGGAATGAACCCTTGAAAGGTACAGCCCTTTCACAAGTGGATCTTTTCTGTCTTCTCCTCTTTCCCAACCTTCCCACCCATATTTTTTTCTCCTCGTTAAGGCAAGCATGGGTTTTTAGGCTGCATTTCCCTTGGGTGCAGTGGAGGTGAGGAAATGGCAGTCTCCTCCCCACTGCTGATCCCCCCAGGCACTGCTGCAGAATCCCACTGGGACTAGTGGCTTTCAGTAATTCAGAAATAATGCCAAGTTTTCAGCAGGTATGTGCTGTTTGCAGCTGGGGCAAACAGCCTCTCCCAAAGCCATGCCTTGGCTCCCTGTGCAGGAAGCAGAGATGGGAATTCCCAGCCAGCCAGCCAGCCAGCAGTGCCCACTAGATCAGCCTTGGAATGGCAGGGATGGATTGGAGCAGAGAGGAAGGTCTTGGCTCCAATATGAGATGCATCCCCTCCAGCACTGCCAGGTCCCTGCAGAGTGTGGAGAGGGCTGGGAGACTGCTGGGGAGAGATGTGGTGAGGGGAAACCTTTCACTAAGGCTGCCTTAATGCTGGAGCAGGACACAGACCTGTCTTGTCATGGACGATGGAGAAGAGGATGCGCTTGGAAGAGTGCACATTCTGGATCAGGGGACCTCCGGAGACTGATGATTTCTGTCCTGGACAAGAGGGGAGACAAGGAGAAAGGGCTGATGAGAGCCTGACCAGTGCTCCAGGCACCACAACAAGACCCTGAGTGCTGTTCCTTGCCACCCCCTCTGTCTCTCCTCCATGCACCCTGTCCTGCGACAGTGCTGGCCAGACCAACCCCTGCCATCCTCATTCCTGCTGCATTTCTGGCCTGGGGCAATTTTGGGGCAAAACCAGAGGTGTGCCCTGCCAGCACTTTGCAGACAGCCAGGGCAGGCCTGGGGCAGTGCAGCATGGCAGGGGCTCTGCTCACTTCCATACAGGCCAAGCTGCACACTGGTTCTCATCCCAGGAACACCAACACCCCCAGGTGCCCCTACCAGGGCAGGGCCGGGCAGTGCACCAGGCCCTCACGGGAGAGCAAACTCCAGGCTATTACCACAGCAGTCGCTGTACTCCTGTGAGGAAGGCACCTTCAGCTCTCCCGCCGGCCGGGCCAGCAGGGCCTCGCCCGCCGCCGTGGGCCCAGGCAGGCCCGAGGACGCCTCCTGCTTGAGGTCGATGGCGACAGGGCCGGGCAGCGAGACGCCGTAGAGGAAGTTGGTGATAGCAATGGCGGAGGGGGCGTCCTGCGTGCTGGGTTTGGCCACAGGGCCGTTGGCACCAGAGTCTCGGCTGCCCTTGGAGGCGAGGGAGGAACAAGTTAACTCGATGTTGGGGTTGGGCTCTCGGCTGGGCTCATCTGCTGGCCTGAGGGGAAGGAAGGGAGAAGAGGAGGGAAAAACAGGTTCCTTTGAGCCCATGGCAGTGCTAAAGTGCAACAAGCAAGGATGTGGATGGGGAAGAAGAGCCATGCCTGGGAGGGTGGGACATGCTGCACCAGCAGTTGCCAGGCTTCTTGCTGAGGAGCACCATGAAGACCATTACAGGGTTAGAGCACCTCTCCTATTTGGAAAGGCTGAGAGACTTGAGATTGTCCAGCCTGGAGGAGAGAAGGCTCTGAGGAGAACATACTCTGGTCTTCCATTACCCAAAGGTACTGGAGAGCTGGAAAGGGACTTTTGACAGGGAGGCAGGGAGTTACAGGACAATGGGGAACGGCATCAAACTGAAAGAGGGTTGGTTTGGATTGGATATTAGGAAGAAACTCTTCCCTAGTGCGGGTGGTGAGGCCCTGCCACAGGTTGCCCAGGGAAGCTGGGGCTGCCCCATCCCTGGAAGTGTTCAAGACCGGGTTGGACAGGGCTTGGAGCAGCCTGGGATAGTGGAAAGCATCCCTGCCCACAGCAGGGGCTTGGAACAAGATGGTATTTAAGGTCCCTTCCAACACAAACCATTCTATAGTTCTGTTCCGTGATTCAGAAGTTACATCCATCAGTCAAACTCCTGAGCATCTTTAGGCACCTAAATGGCTCTTGTCTTTAAGTGGAGCTGGTTAGTCAAAGCTGGTTAGTTCAAGCATTTTTTTTAGCTAGGACCAAGCTGCACAGCTCCATGCCCAGTGCATTTAAGGGGTAAAACCTTCAATGACCACAATCACTTGGCTCCATTGCCTATGCCAGCCCCCAGCACCCATGGCACATTCAAGGGGAAGCTCAGTCAGCCTACAAATGAGTTTCAGACTGAAGAAACCAATGGGCTCCACATGAGACAGGGAGCCACAAGCTCACAGACAGCACAAATTCTGCGTGTCCTACTTTTAGCTGTCTCAGCCTGATTTTCCAGAAGCATCAAGCCTTTAGAGGAGATATTTGGTCATGCTCAGCATTTTTCTGAATGGATCTGAGGTGCTGCCAGCAAGGCAAATGCAGGGGAAATGCACCTAAAACTACTGAACCCCTTGCGTAAATGTGGCCAAAAGGGGGGGTTTGCTCTGCTGCAGTCCCCCACTTCCCTTCTTGCCTGGCATTAAAAAAACCATTTCAGCCTGGGAAGACACTTGCAGCATTTACCCTGGAAATCCCTCTGGAGACAGAAAAGCACTTAGCTTACCGCAGTGGAAATTTTGGCAGAGACACATAAAAAGATGCAGTTAATGTGCATGTTTACACACACTTTTTATAGAAATGAGCCTGAAATGGACTCAAGCCCCCCAACACGAACAAATCTCTGTGCAAGGCTGGATTTGGCACAGCTGGGCCCAGGTCTGTGGGTCTCGAGGAGAAGCTGGGACATGGCAGGGACCCTCCAGCCTGTGCCACCATCCCAGGGGCTCGCTGCTCTTTCTCCTTGGAGGTCCCCAAAATTACCTTTTTAGCCTGAAGCGGATGCTGTGGCTGTGCTCTAGGATGGCCATCAGGGATTTCACATCATACTCCAGGGGTTTCTTAAAGCTGATTCCCTCAGGCAAGCCAGTCACTGCCAGCGAGCCTGGCTCTTTCAGGAACCTCTCGTACGGCAGAGGGACCACGCTGCTCTTCCCCATGGCTTCACCTGGGGAGGGGACAGAGTTACACACTGACAAACACCCTGTGCCCCTCACCATGGCTGAGCTGGCCTGGAGGACTAAATGCTAGAGCAAGAAATACCAACATGATCTCTCGGAGAAAAAACCTATTCCTACCTTCACACTTAGCATGCAAGGCACTCCAATTCCTTTCTAAAAGCACTAATTAATAAAAAGCTCATAAAAGCCAATAAACAGATGTCTCATCATTCAGGTTTCACAGTAGAATCCTCAGTTGGGGTCACTTGGCACAAGCTCACCCCTGGGAGTGCCCAGCCATATGCCAGTGAGGTACATGGCCATCAGCAAGGTGGGAGGGAGCCAAGGGCTGACAAAGAAGGCAGAGGAGCTCACAATGATTTTTATCTCATGCTTACTGAGATATTCTGGGAACCTCATTTCTAGTCAGTTTTCTTATTTTACCTCCTGGAAGAACGGAAAACAGTTTGATTGCTGTTGCTGTCAAGTAGCTTTGATTCACTTTGACAGACAAGGAAAAAAACCAAAACCAACAATCTCCCTCCATCCCACTATTCACAGACAGCTTGAACATCGATACATTTGACTGCACAGTCACCTCCAGCTGCCCAAAGCTCTCACCTGCTTCCTTCAACACTGGCAACACAGTCTCACCATGTCCCCATTATGTGCCTCTGGCTCCATTTTACCTCTGCCACCAAAATCTCCCTAAGGAGTCAGGTACAAATTGCCTTCCCTTCCCTTGTAGCAGCATTGCCATTATATAGGATTTTCTAAACCAGATAAAGAGCCTGTGTGCCCGAACCAGGGCTGCCCTGCTATACTTTACAGGCAAAACACCATCAGAAAAACAGCTTGCTCTGAAGGATTTCAAGGGATGGACAAAAGCCACTCTCTGGGGAAAAATTACTTTGGAAACCAACCCAAGCCACTGTGATCAATAAACATGGTGCTGAAAGCATGAAGCACAAGAAATAGCCATGAAGGAATGCAACCTGTCTGGCAAAGCAGTGTCCAGATGCAGAACATCTGGTGGCATGATACAGTGCCTGCACCTTCATCTCCAGGCTGAAGGGCAGAGAGAGAAGGTTATAGGAAGGACCTTTAAGTTGTTGAAGCATTTTATACTGTCGATTTTCTTTCCAATCTTTTCTTTTTTCCCTCTTCTTAAAAAAAAACAAACAACAAAACCAAAAGATCTTACAGAAATACTGCAAATCTTGTGACACTGCCAGCAAGTCCTTACTAAAAGTGATTTCTTCAACATGTCCTTTGAAGGAATGCATTATAACTAAAAATGTGCAATTTGCACGAGCCATTAAGGCTTCTTATAGTGAGCACTGATATTTTAATTAAACAAATAAGCAAAGTTTTAAAATAAGCCTTTGAACCATGACACCATGAGTTTACTTTCTGCAAGCTGACAGTTTCCCTGCCCCAACGTGCTGGCTCTAGCAGCTCTCCACCTCCCTTCATCACCTCTCTTCATAACTGGGAGAAGCTCCCAATGTCCACAGTGGCTTCTTATCAACCCAATGCTCAAGAAATCCCCAAACATATTTTTATGGGGACTGTGTTATTGTCAAGGTGACCTTCAGAAGCCTTGCACTGCTGCACAGAGGCTCATGGTTTGGCTAAAGAGACAATAATCATCATTAATGCCTGTTTAATAGAAGCCACTGGTAATCAGTCATCCTGTTGGTGCAGAGATTACCAGGCTCTGGAGGGAATCTTTTTGACTGAGCATTTTAAAAGATTTTTTGTTTCCAATCCTTATTGATGAAAGGATAAAAAAAAAAAACCCTAAGAATCATAATTGTTAAACTCTCACAGTCCTCTCAGTGTTACAAACAGAATCACTCTGGGGCATCTACTGTCTCCTGTGTATTTCTCCCCACTCAACCAGGAGAGGCCAATCCCAGTGGGAATGAAGGGGAAGGGAGCAGCAGCTTTGTCAGGTTTCACCACAGAGAGGCTCAAGGATGGAAACAGCTGACATTACTGAAGCAGCAGCAAAGGCAGAATTACACTCAGTGCCAAAGCCAAAACTGCTGTCCCAGGGATGCCCAGCCTTCTTCTGCCATGGCAGTGCTGGCCATGCTGGGTTGAGGACATGGCCAATGTGTCCCCACGCACCTCCATACACCGTGAAACTGTAAAAAGCTTTACTGATCATCCAATGGATGGGCTGCCTGGTTCATAAAGCGCATGCAGATGCACCCTGATCAAGCTTTTATTATGCAATTATATATTTATTCTATGTCAGATTTTAATATTTCACATATTCCCAAGATGACAGCAAAGTTTGGCAGTGTCCCTGCAGCAGAACAATGAAACCTGCAGCTTGGACCAGCAAAAAACACCCTCTCCATTCTGTTCCCTTGGTTCTTCTGCATCATCTCTTTGTTCATCCTTGGGCCCAGCCTTTGGAAGGCAGCAAGAGGATCTGATTGCTCCCATCAATGGGAATATTGCCTCCAAGTCCTTTAGTGGCTTCAGAAAATTTCAGTGACTGTCTGTCCCAGGGAAGAAGGGATGCCAGCTCCCTGTTCCTGTCTGTGAAGCTTGTGGAAGATGTTAGCAACAGCCAGCAGCAGCAAATCCTGCATGTGAGCCCAGCATGGTTGGTGGTAGCTCCTGTTATCCCCATTCTGTGTGTGGGAACGCCCATTCCCAGATCACATCACACAGACAGGGGCACTTTGCACTCAGGGAGTCCTGCACAGCCCCAGCAGGGCTCCACCAGGCCCTGAGTCTCAGATGGTGATGGGGAGCTGCAGCCAGAAAAACCAAGCACCCAGTTCTGCAGCTGGTCCAGCCACAGGGCCTGAACTCCCCCAAAGCATCATGCAGAGCTAACACAACCCTCTCAGCAGCATGGGGGAATAACTGGGGCTCTGTTTTCCCAAGCCAGTGTTGCTTTTCCTACCCTGACTAGCACAGCTGTAGAGGAGCTGCCAGGGGATGAGGCAGCAGCATGGCCACTACCACCAGCTGCTCCACAGGGGTTCCAGGGGATCCTTATCAGCAAGAAGGTGCTGCTGCTGCCCAAGCCACTGCAGATTGGGTCTGGAAGGAGCTCTGCAACCCACTGGGTTCCATACCAACAGCCATATGGTCATCTATATTTAATTGCAGCTTTATTGCTGGGGATGATGCATGTGCTGGAACGGCACCACCTCGTCTCTCGAAGTTGGGGCTGCAGGGCCACATGCTAGAAAATCATCTGTTTTCTTTTTAAATACACTTGCCAGGGGAAAGATAGAGTCAATCTGCAGAGCTCCAACACAGTGCTATGAAAGAGGTGCTGTGGATGCAGTGGCAGGGATAAAGGTGTGCTTGGAAATCACATTAGAGGCTTCCCCTAGTCAGGGGACACAAAGGATGCTTCGTTCAGCACAAGGACTCTTTTGGCTCAGTTTGGGGCACTGGAAAACTAAGAAGCAGTGGCCAAACCCCATCTCAATGCAGTGCTAACTCTGTACAGGAGCACATTTCACCATGCCCTGCCAGGCACCTGCTCCCATGCCGAGGAGCTGGGCTGGCATGAAAGCCACAGCTGGTGGCAGCGCTGGGCAGCTCAGTGAGCCCCAGGGACATTCCATATCCCCAAAGGGAAGCATGAAGGTTCTTACTATAAAGCACATCAAACACTTCCTCTACCATCTTCCTGAGGAGGTACACATCTGATCCCTGGTCCGGGGAGACCCTGAGCACCCTTTGCCCGCACTCCTTTGCCTTCTTCTGCACGTCTGCGTCCTGCTCCTTCCTCTGCTGGATTCCTGCGGGGGAGAGGAGAAAACAGGAGTCATTGTGGTGAGAAGGCAAGTGTCCCAGCTCTCCCACCCACCTCAGGCCCCAGCTTGGATGACCCCAGCAGCCCCCAACATGCAGGGAAAGGTACTGGCAATAGGCAGTGGTGCCTGCACTCATCCGGTGCCTGCCCCCTTTTCCCTGGCTTTTCCCACTCAGCCAGACTGAAACAGTTATGACTAATTGGGCAGTCCATTTCTAGTCTCTGGTTTCAATCTGCTTAGCCTTCAATCTCTCAGGAAAAGAAAATCCGCCTTTCTTGGAGGCTTTTTTACCCTTCAGCATCACGTAGCTCAGTAATACCAGCTATTTCCTGCTAATTTCCCCCATTAAACCTCAAATAAAGCATATCTTCAGCATTGACTTCTTTGCATCTCTAAATGCACAGAAAATTAGACACTACAAATGCATTATTGCTGTTCTATCCACAGTAATTTGCAAAGGATTTTCAGTGACAAAGGACTAATTCCTTCATCATCCTCGACAGACTCCTACTGGCAATCAGGCCTGGATGCTGCCTGGGTGCTCAAGGAGCTCACAGATCCTTCTGTGGAAAAAGTCCATGGCTGGGACATCACGGGGAGTAGTCAAGAGCAACATGGGACACACACAGAACTGGACACAGCAAAGTAAACAGCCACCATGCCACCTCTGGAAACTCCACATGCCTCCCACAGCATGGCAAAACAGGCCCTGGAAAACTTTTTTGGGGTGTTTTACCAAGACTGTGAAATGCATCTGCATCCTCCAAGTACTGCCTCTCCCTCCTCCACTGACATTAATTCTGATCACTGTCAATTCCCCCCTGCATCATGAGAGGCAGAACCAGAGGTTCAGATGAAGGAGGGTGCTCAAGCGAGGTCTGCGTCCCAGAGAGATAAGAGGCTTCTTACATCTCCAGTGATGTCTGCTTTAGATTAATTCAGATCTTTCTAAGAGGGCAGCAAGAAATCAGAGGCACTTCCAGGGATACTTTCCACTGTGTGCCAGTTGTAAGGGTTTTATGGAGTGGAGTTGAGTTTGGGCCTGTATAATTCAAGACAGACTTATCACATTTCACCCTGTCTGCAGCATCATCCACTTTACTCAAACCCCATGCTCAAGATTTCTGTTTTCAACCAGACATGACTATTTCTTTTTGACAAAAGTATAAATGAAACCAAAGACAGGGGAATAAGGATCCAGTGCCAGGTGCTTTGCCCCTGCACAGTGGTAGGGCATCAACCAGGATACATCACAGAATCAGAGAACAGTCTGGGTCAAAAGAGGCCTTAAAGACCATCTGATTCCACTCCCCTGCCATAGGCAGGGACCCCTTCCACTAAACCAGATTGCTTCAAGCCCTGTTCAAGTTGGCCTTGAACACTTCCAGGGATGAAGCAGCTGCAGCTTTTCTGGACAACCTATCCCAGTAGCTCAAACACTCAAAAGAAGAATTCCCTACTAACACCTAATCTAAATCTCTCCCCTTTCAGTTTAAAACCATTCTCCCTTGTTCTAACATTATCTGCCTGGGCAAAAAGTCACTCTCCCTCTTTTTTTTAAGTCCCCTTTAGGTATTGGAAGGGGCTCTCAGGATTCTCTGGACCCTTCTCCAGACTGAACAACCTCTCTCAGCCTGAGGAAACACAAGAGAGTTCCCTCCTTTTGGCCACCCCACTGCCATCTACATCTTTGTAGGTGATGGGAAGGGAAGGCAGAGCTGCCCATGAATGTAGGAAACATCTCCCAAAGGCCTCCTGTCCTGCAGAATACAGTGGAGGATCACTAACCAGGATGTGAGAGGACGGAGTAGTGGAGTTGGCCAGGAGCTGCCCAGGGCAGCAGGATGAGGGGCTGGGCAGAGCCATGGCAGAGAGCTGCTCCTGTAGAGCCACGCAGTGAACAACCCAGTGACCTGGGCAGCATCATAGCACTGGTGTCACCAGAGCAAACCCTTCCTGAAAAATCTCTCCAATGGATTAAGCACCTATGGGGTTTCTGTCAACACCATATATTTCCCTCCACTGACATCCCACTGTAGAACAGATCTGGGTCTGGTGGCCTCAGCACCACCAAAACCAGATCCCATTCCAGTTTCTACACTGAATGAGGAAAGCAGTAGCTAGCATGCTGGGGATGATGCTGTCCAAGAAACAAGGTCCCCATTCACAGAACGGCTCCCACCCTCCCTTCAGCTCCCAGACTGTTCTTTGGAAACTGGCAGAGGTACAGAGCTGGGACAGAAGGCCTGCAACACACAGGTATCCCTCAGATCCTTGGTGAATCTGATCTGACACTGGGGGAACACAGCTCCTGCTCAAGGTATCTTGTCAGCACTGTTCATCCCTCAAAAATACAAGCAGCTCCACAACAACAACCAATCCATTCCTGTTTTTCCAAAACCAGGAAAAAAGCCTTGAACCAAGAAAGCCCTTCTGCTCCTGGGAGGACAAACTATTTCTGCTAAGTCCTCAGAAAACACTGCAGCGCTCTGGCAGCACTGCCGGAGGCCAACAGCAGCAGGGCAGCAGAGCAGCCATCCAGCCCTGAGCCACCTCAGGGATGCTTCAGGAGAGAAAACCCAGGGCACGCAGTGCCCTCCCTGGCAGGGAAGAGGCTCTGGCTGCAGCTCCCTCCCAATTCCTCCATCACTTCAAACACCCCTCATCCCCACGGACTGACAGACAGCACCGCGGTGCCCCCAAACCGCACCCCCTCCGTGCGCAGCTGGAGTCACAGCTGGCACAGCTGGAGCACCAACCTTGCCCTGGGAGATGATGCAGGTCAGATACTCACTGCAAAACTTCTGGAAGTCAGCCTGCAGCTCCTTGCGGGCGCTGAGGAAGACCCTTCCCTTCTCAGTGCCCACCACGAAGGCGCTCTCCTCGTGCACGGCGATGCAGGCCACCTCCGCGTTCAGCTTGGACAGCGCCGAGCACTGTTGGAGGCACCAGGTCAGCACAGCACAGGGTGGGGTAGCAGCCCTCCTTCCCACCCCTTGCCATTTCCCAGTGGGGTTTTTTCCTTCCCATCAAAAGATTCTTCCATCAAAAGCAGTGTTCTGGTTTATGTCAGAATTTCACGGGTTTATGGCATCGCCTAAAAATTTCGGTGACTTTACAGCTCTACAAAAATATCCAGCTGGAAAACAAGAACTGTTTACCCATCATTTTATTTCACTTTTTCCTATCCTAAAAATAAACATTTTATTGCATTTCTTTAAAAGAAAACATTCCTGTAAAAGAAAAAAATCTAACAAAAAACCCACACCACAACCGATAACAATTTGCATTTTTCCACCAGCTCTAATGGAATAAGGAACACGGGAATCTTATTTCAGCTGCAGAACACTAATATGGTCAAAGTCCAGATTAGTGGAACGATTCTTCTTGTACAGTTATGCAAAACAATAAAGAGATGGAAAAAACTTCTTCCACTAATCCATTTTATGTAACATGCCCTTCCTGCTCTACATAATACACATGTATATGCATTTTTATTAGTATTTTTTATATTACAATAGTTACTCAGTGCCAGCAGCCTGAGTCATATTCCTATAGTTACAGCACTGGTGCTAGGAAGATGCTATCCCCAGGTCATCATTTAAATGGGTAAAAAAGGGGGGATTTTCCCAGCATCAGCCCTGGTTAGGCACATCAACAACCCCACAGAGGAGCTGGAGGATGCTGGCAGCCAGGGAGGGAGCAGGAGAGCAGGAGGGTTACATGGACCAACCCCCCTAAGCTACCTTCAGCTCCCTGCACACACCTACCAGGAGCTTCACTTGTGTGGGCTTAAACCAGCTTCTCTACTAGGTCATTTTACCTCCTGCTCACCTTCTTCAAGGAGACATTGAATCAAATCCCACAAAACAGATATTTTTAAGAAACCTCCATTCAAAACCCAGCCACAAAGACAAGTATTTTGCTCAAAAAGTCCAACACTCAAAAAATAGACACAAAAACTAAGGTATGTGAGATTTGGGAGCAGAACAAATCCAAATCCTAAGCCTGCTTGGTGACATGCATATGGCCCTGTGGTTTATTTACCAGGCACATAGGCAGCTAGGTTTCAGTGAGCACAGAGCCTGCCACTCTGAAGTGCTGGGATAAAGGCTGAATTTCAGGAGCAGCTTGGCTTCCTGGCCCCTGTGTAAGCACCTAACAAGGACTGCATAACAATGAATATTCGTTAAGAAGCCAAACTATGGTAAGATAATTTGTTGTACAGGATGGCAAGTATATAAATCATCAAAGCTGCTTGGGGTGTGTAGGCTCCAGGGAAGCTGCTCCTTAGTGGGGTGGTGATGTCAAAGAGAAGGAAATTGGTATTAATGAAAAAACCTCTACCCGCATAGAGAGGAAAACATATCCTAGATAAATGCATTACATATGACTTGACTTTAAAAAGAGAGAGCTATTTAGCACATCTCGTTGCATTAAACATTTGTTACTACACATCCGCTTTCCCTTATTGATCACATTCACAGTCAAAAATAAGATTAGCTCTGGTCCATGAGACTTAATCCAGACAGTTATCTTGTTTATGTAAGCACGGCTGACTTAGGCAAGGTTTCCACCGGGAATTCTACGTCAAAAGATATGAAAGTTATTTTCTTTGTTCTCAGAGATAAAAAGCCATTGTTCTGCTGTTGTGTAAATGCTCACGGTAACATTGGTAAAACAGCAAGAAAAAAAAGCCAACCACCCTTCAGCCAGTTGATACCAACATAAATATTAATGGGAAAACAATACACATCTGAGATTAACTTGTGCTGACTTTATGATCCTTATGGCTGTCAGGGCAGGAAAGGGTTTGTATTTCTCAGCAGTTCCCTGGGCTTTCCAGCAGCAGAGGAGAGAGGAATGAGCTCACCAGGCATCGTGTGCCAGCCCTGCACCCAGGCAGCCTGGCTAAATGGAGGCCAAAGGAGGGAGGGGGATGGGGACAGGGGTGCCACTGGCCTCTTACCATGGAGTCTAAGGCAGACACTAAGCTGGTGATGATTTCGTCTCTCTGGGGAAAAACCATATTCCATTGGTCAGCTCTGGAGGTGGGGAGTGTCACATCTAAAGGCTTCCCTGCCAAGGCCATATTCACCTGAAAATAGAAAAAAAAAATGAAAGAGCTATGAACCACTGTTAGTAATGGAGAGCTGGAGCTGAGCACCACCACAGAAGCCCCACTACCACTGTGTGATATGGGAGCAATGCTGGCACAGGAACACGGGGGAAACTGAGGCATGCAGAGAGGCCACAGCAGCCTGAGCCCCACAACCCCCATGAGTCCTCTGCTAAAGGCAGATAACTGCAGAAGCTGCTGAGCTGTAATCCAACCCTGGAGCCAATGCTGTGTGCACCAGCAGTGGCCAGATCATCTCTGCATTCGGAGCTCACCCTCGAGGAGATGCCACCACCACAGGGGCCATGGTGGGACACCCCAGATTCCAGCCTGTGGCCATGCAAGCCAGAGGATGTGGTGCAGAAGTGGGCACAGAACACTCCTGTGCCCAAGCTCTGATGGCAGCTGTGAGCAGGGGGTGATGGCTCTGTCCCCACGAAGACACCGTGCTGACCATCCTTGTGCCTCCTGCTCTAAATCCTGGGCAAGAGGAGAGCCTGCCACCCAAAGTGTCCCTGAAACAGGTCAAAGTCACAGGGTGCCCTGCTCTAAATCCTGGGCAAGAGGAGAGCCTGCCACCCAAAGTGTCCCTGAAACAGGTCAAAGTCACAGGGTGCCCTGCTCTAAATCCTGGGCAAGAGGAGAGCCTGCCACCCAAAGTGTCCCTGAAACAGGTCAAAGTCACAGGGTGCTCTGCTTTCACCCCAAGGGAGAGATGCAGCTCATGGCAAGGGATTCCCTAATGAAATCACCCCACTCTGCAGTTCTTGGTGTCAGGGGGAACAGGACGAGGTGGCATGCAGGGACCACCTATCTGAAAAGAGGCTCAGCCCAGAATCTCCATCCCTCACAGCCAAATGGGGAAAATGCTGTGACCCAGCCACAAGTGCAGCAGCAGCATCAGGTTTCTGCACCTCAGTGCTCACGTCTCATCTCAGCTCGTGGTAATGCCGGTGCTGCAGGAACACTAAGGCAAGGTCTCACCCTCAAAGCACCCATGCTGGGACACCCACACTTGAGACAGCACCACCCCCAGCACCCAACACATCCCTCCCAGCTACCACCCCTCCATCTGCAGGGCAGTGTTGCACCACCCAGCCTTAATCCTGCGAATAAAGGGAGGCAAGGTAGCTCATAAACCACTTGAACCAGGTCGTAAATAATGTGCTCACAAATGGATGAAAGAGGCTAGAGAATCCCTAACAAGGCTGGATGGGCAGAAGGTGGGGAATATAGATGAAGCTGCCTGCATATAACTCAATTTACCACTCAGTTGATAACCACAGCTGCCCAGCCTCACTGAAAACATGGCTTAAAGGCAACAGCAAATCCCCAAATTCACCTTCCTGCCCTAGTTTGCACCTGTGTCCAAGCAGAAGGAAACTGAATGCAAAGCAGAGCTGTGCTGCCCCGTGAAACTGGGGAAATGGAGGGGTTTGGCCCAAAATAACAAGCTCCCCGACACTGTTATCTTTGCAGGTGCCTGAGCACACACTTGTTATGAAAGAATCACAGAATCATTTGGGTTGAAAGGGCCCTTAAAGCCCATCTCATTCCTCCCCCCTGCCATGGGCAGGGACACCTTCCACTATCCCAGGTTGCTCCAAGCCCCATCCAGCCTGTCCTTGAACACTTCCTGGACAGCCACAGCTCCTCTGGGCAAACTTTTATAAGGGTTTGCAACAAGCTAATGAAGAGGGGAGAGAAATCCCATTAAACAATAATGACTGAATTTCAGGAATTGCTCTGGATGAGCCCTCCAGGTTTTTCCCCATGTTGCCAGCTCTTGAAAGCAGCCAAGCAGTGCTGGGGCTCCACTGGCACCTGCAGATGGCGGAGCTGGAACCTCGGCCACACTAACAGTGGCTCAGGAAAATCCTTTTCCACCCATCTGACACTTTCTAACAAAGCTGATGGACAACTCCTCCATGATAATCTTGGGGGGAAGGAACCTGGCCTAAATAGGCATCACCTTGGAAAATAAAGCAGGAAACTGAACATATGGTCCTGCAGCTGGGCACAGACCTCAGGTGTCCCCATGCTGGGGACAGGTCTCTGTCAGGCACCTCCAGCTTTACCATCACCAGGAGCTGCAGCAACACCAGGAAGCAATCAGCCCTCCTCCAGCCCTGCAGTTTGTGCATGCAAGGATGGACAGACAGACAGACAGACAGACAAGAGCCTATCTCATCTGCAAGCTCCCAAGCAGCTTCCTGAGCACAGCTCTGCAGGAGCAGGGAACTTGAGATTCCATATTTTCATGGATGCTGTGTTAATAAGAGGTGCCTTGTTGCACTTGGCAGGAAACAGGGAGGTGCTGGTGGTGCCAATGCTGGGCTCCAAGCTGAGCTGGGGACAGCCACTGCCTTGCTCCAGGGAGCATCACTCCCTTCTTCACTCCCCCAAGAACCTGCTTAGAAAACAGCTTTACTTTGATGCCTGTAAATGTTTCTGAGTGCCCTATTTATTACTAAATATGGCTGCTATGACATGGACATTCTGTTGCCTTCTAGCAGCATTCTGGAGAAGCAGTCCCTGCCTTGGTGGGGCTGGTTGCATCCACTCAGAGAGCTGCACCAACCTGCCCAGCCATGGCCTCCCACAGGAATCAGCACTTCCAGGGAAGAGATGCTCCTCTCTTGGCTGCAAAAAGCAAAGCCACAAGCTGGATCTGGCTGCAGAGAGGGAACCAACAGGAAAGACAGGGATAACATCAATGGGAAATGGGGCAGGGTACCTGCATCCCCTTCCTGTCCTGCAGGAGATCAGGACAAAAATAATCCCTTTCTCCTGGCTGATTGTTTAATAAGTAAAACCAAGAATCACTCAACAAGAAACATAACAAAAATATGACCTAAGTAACACAATGGGATTTTAAGGGATGGGGGGGACAATATTCCAGTAAAGCTTTTAATCATTTGTGGTCACAAAGAGCATGACAGTGGATTTAAGAAAGGATGGAATAAAAGGGAGGAAAGAAAACTTCACCAGCAAGTGCTAGGCTTATTTAAATCAAATTAAGACACAGGGCTTGAAGTTGTTTGTCTAATTAAAAGGAAAGTCCTCTTTAGGAAAAGTAGGGTAAACCATTCTTACAGCAGTTCAGGCTGGCAACAGGGAGCAAGGTGGGCAGGATGGGTGCAGAGCAGCCTGCCCCATTCCTGGGGCTCCACACTCCTGTCCTACTGAAACCCCTCCCTGGGACACCACCAAAGGGTTGATGTCACCTTCCACAGGGGTCCTGCTCCTGGGACAGCCCCATCACACCTCTGCAAACTGAGTCTCAACCCCAGGAGCAAAGGTTGGCTCAAGGACCATCACACCATTGTCATGGGGCCAAAGCAAACATTTGCACATTGTTTTAACATTTTTTAGGGTTTTTTTTTTAAAAAGTTATCAAATTTTATTATTGTTTAATTATTTCTCATCCAGAAGGTAATCTCAGGGGAACAGGGTGCTGTGCAACAGCTGGCACAGGATGTCATCTCCTGCTTGGCTCTTACAACATCTCCCTTGATAATCCTGGGAAAGATTAGAAACTTGGCCCCGGGGTAGTTTCACTCATGAATCACCTGTGCTGCAGCAAAGGAAAAACCAGGCACGTTGGGAGGCTCATGAACTCCTGTGGAATGGGCCAGGGGCCCCCTGCACCCACAGGAGGCACATCCCCTCACCAGTCCCTCTAATGTTTCCATGGAGCAGCTGGGGGTTAAAAAAAAAAGAAGAAAAAAAAAAAAAAAGGAAAGAAAAAAACTGACCATTGCACTGGTCCTGCCCACAGTTCCACACAATAATGGCAGGAAATTATCCACTTATTCATTTTTCTAGGAAAATTCTAGCTGTTGCCTCAGAGGTTCTGATGAGATGGTGGGAGGCCCAAATGAACCAAACCCAGTTCCAGAAAAAAAAAAAAAAAAAGTA
>VYZP01019793.1:0-16032 GCA_013400635.1 Hypocryptadius cinnamomeus
TCCAGTTCTGGGCTCCTCAGGACAACAGAGATATGAAGCTCTTGGAGCAGGCTGATGACTAAAGGGCTGGAGCACCTCTCTTACAAAGAAAGGCTGAAGCATGCGGGCCTGTTCTGTCTTGAGAAGAGATGACAGAGAGAGGGGACCTACACAAGTATAGCATACAAGGTATACAAGTATCTGAAGGAATACATATCAGGAAGATGGATCCAGGCTCTGCTTGGTGCTGCCAGACAATAGGACAAGAGACAACAGGCAGAAACTGATGCACAGGAAGTTCCACCTGAACTTCCTGAGGAGGAAGAATTTACATTGTGGGTGACTATGCACTGGGACAGGCTGCCCAGACAGGGTGTGGAGTCTCTCTCACTGGAGATATTCAAGGACTGTCTGGACACAATCCTGTGCTATGTGCTTTAGGGGACCCTGAGTGAACAATGAAGTTGACCAGATGAGTCACTGTAGTCTCTTCCTATTCTATGTTTCTGTCATTATGACATTTTTACCTCTAATAATCTTTGATGAACCTGTTTTTCATGTATTCTATTAATTTATCAGCTTTATTTTTAGAACTCATGAACATTTGGATTCTACATTATCTCATGGTATTGGCATGTTGCATTTTGCTTTCTACTTCCTTTTTTTAATGGTTCTTATGATCTTGTTTACCTTTTTTTTAATACCTATTTAAACTCTACTGATGTTCCATAGTGCCATCCAAAGAGTCTTAAGTAATTTCTTCTTGAATGGTAGCAGGTGATTTATAGATTTTAAAATGATTGATGCAATTTACAGTTAATGAGAATGAAATGTCTTATTTTTTCTGGCCATAAATAAAGGTATTGCTAGTATTTTGGTTACAGATTACTTCATTTTAGTTTGCATATTTTATAATATAAATTAAGTTGGAACTGATATTCAACTAATATCATATTTTTATATAATCTTGGCTGAAATCTTTCTTACTTCTTCCAGGGAATCTTGGATGTAAATCTCTCCCTAAGAAATCTGTGTTTCGTATTTTGCTTTGAGAGCTATAAACAGCCCATTACATTTCCAGATTAAACTTGTAATTTGTTACCAAAATGGAAGCAAGTGGTATAAATCAACTAACAATTGCTGTGTAGAATTTCTGATGTACTTCAAGTGGTAACTGTTCATAAGTTTTACTCTTTTATATGTATTGTCAACCTGCAAATATTCGTATTTGTCCTTATGTCTTGAAATTGAGTCTGTTTTTGAGATCACACATTTCATTCCATATTTAACAACTCCCTACTGACAATTAGCATTGTCAGTATTTTTAACCTACTTCACAGATATAAATTCTGCATTCTCCATTTGTTTGAATACTCAGTGTAGAGATACATTAATATTTGTTGAAGAAACATCTGAATGAGAGAATGGGTCTCTATACAACAACTGTACTGTCTCTGAAATGGAGAAAACAAACTGGAAATACATTATTTTTCTATGTCTTCCTTTGCTAACTACTTAGCCTAGATTATGTGGCAAGGTTTAGTTCATGTACATCTTTTTATTACTCTGATTCTTCTTTAGAAAGTTAGAATTTTGCCTATTGAAACTGCCAGAAGCTACTATCAGGAACAGGGATGTGTATTAATGACATGAGTGTGTAGCAGCCCAGATATTTTATTTTGATTAAGTATCATGCTCTCTATAAAATGCAATTGTTGTCCTGTTGAAATTAATGATTTTCTCATTAACCTCTTATTATGCAGGCTATTATACATCTTGTTTTCACATAGTCTCCATACAGATGAATGGTCCCTTATAGACTCTGCTTCAGATTAAATAAACAACCTTAGAATTCAGCAGTGAATTTCAGCAACCTTAGATTCTCACAGAAATTTTCATCAGATTTAATTGTGTTGGTTTCAAGACCCTTAATCCCAAATTGAATTTTTTTTTTTTTGACATAACAATCATAACTGTTATGAGGATGTGAAATTTATAGTAAATATAAAAAAAAAGCCTAAAGACTCATCCTCTCACTTGCTCACCTAAGGGTTACTTGTGATTACAGATTTTGGTATTTTTTTCCTGTATCAATGCTTGTGTGTGTGTGTGCGTCTGTACGTGTTAGGATCTCAATAATTTTTAGTTGCAATACAACAAAGAATCTTGACAACAGCTAACAGAGCACAAACGGCAAGATTAATAGATCTAGACTCACACAAGAAATTCAATTCCTGAAAACCACAGCCTTGTAGTGTAAGACAATTTAAAATAACAAATGAATAAGCAGCATTTGGAAAAAATCTGCAAATAGGGTGGCGAAGGACATGTGATTGTCCTGAGGAACAATAGCATGCAGCTTCACAACTTTTCCATTTTACCAACTTCAGTCACTTTCAAGGGACTACTTTCTGCATTCAATTGCTCCAGAACTCTGTGGGGTAACAATAGGATTTCCTTCAGCATGTCCCTATTGTTTTGAGTATGGGTGCTCTGAAGGGAAAGCACACATCAGGCTCTGAGCAGAACCCAGGAAGGAGAGTGACTGATATATCAGCAAGAGGCCTGTTATATCCTGACTCTGATCTTCAAGCAGAAATCTATTCCAGTATTGTATATTTGTTTAACCTTCGCAAGCATTCAAAAGAGCACTCATTTTTATCTGATCAGAAACAAGATATTTTGTTTCAAAGGAATGGTACCTCCTTCACCTGAAATACACCTTTCCATTCTTGAATATAGAAGTCAAGGAAACACTAAATATCAAGGACAAAGGATACAAATCAGAACAGTTTCAGATAAGAGGCAAGCTGTTACAAAGACAGATGTAAAATAATTTCTATATTTAGGTGAATTTGTAAACAAAGGAGTTGATCTTTGAAGATTTAACAACATAGAGTTGCTAAATTTTAGGCCTTACTAGAGCATTCTCTACTAAACTTGAAGGTAAGACCTTAAGAAATCAATCATATACATATGTATACATGTACAGAGGCACACACACAGACATGCCTTTTTTGCTGTAGTATGCATGCTTTCTGTCAAGAAAGTAAAACAAAAAAGAGTCTTTCTATGGACATTTCAGGAGTGAGTTAGTCATGGTCTTGATGGAACTCAGTCAAAGTCAGAGGAATTCTTCTGTCTGTTTTTTGACTAAATGTTACTTTTATGAATTATATTTTTAGCACTGTGTGAGCAAACCACTTTTCAGTTAGTGCTTCCTTTTTGGCAAGCCATGCCCTGTCACAAAGACATGTCATGTTAGATAAGGAAATATGTGCAACTTACATTCTGTAATGCCAGTGCAACTTTGCATTGTTCACCATGCCAGGGGAAAAAAATATAAGGCTGATAAAATCCAAAAATCCAAAAGACATCTACTGTGGGCTGTGTGGGGAACTCGACACTTAACAGAAAAAGGATTACAGATTAGTGTTTATTAAGTAATTCTTCTTTAGTGCTGTAGGTATGAATGATACCCAGTTCCCAGCAGACTCCTTGGGAACATGATGAAAATAGTATGGATAGGCTACCAAAAAATAAAATATTTCCAAAAGTTATTCTTCCTAAAGTCGTGTTTCATATAATTAGGCAAGTAGAATTCCTATATTCCTAACCTGTCTCTGGTGAAAATAAGCATCAACAGCTTGTTTTTAATTATCCATATTATTATGCTGTTTTTAAGATCTGTTCATATCCAAAGATATGGTACAGCAAAAAGACCTAACCTGTCTCAAAAAGTCCTGGGATAATCCGCTGTGCATCTCTTTCAACTCAGTATATTCCATGATTCTATGATTCTATATTAGCTGGGCAGCAATGTGCCTTCATATTTTGATCAAAGCTATGAGCTTTGACCAAAATAATTCTCCTCAGGGATAAATATTGACATTAACATTGTTTAATATTTTCTTCTATGCTCTGGACCTTGGGAAAGTGTCACCCTTGCCGAGTCTGTGGGTGACACCAAATTGCTGCCTTACAGAGGGAAGTTAATATGAAGGAGGAATTGTCCCATTAGGAATTGCTTAGGGATTTCAGAAAAGTCCTGCACTTGGACGAGAATGGACCCATGAAATTGTCCAGGCTGAGCAACATCTCTGCAGAGACAGAACCTGGGTGTTGTGTGAGCAACAAATGGATCAACAGTGTGTTTCTTTGTGAATCCAGCTACAGCATCAAAAGTATTGCTGGCAGGTTGAAGGAAACTATTAGTCCCCTGTATGACTCTGTATCAAGAATGGTTCACTTTTGAAACAAAAATATCAGAGATGACTGTCAAAGTGCCACCAAGATGTCTGGGAAATGGAACAGAAGGCATACAAGGTCTACTTGAGAATATGGTTTGTTCAGATCAAGAAGAAATGTATCAGAGAGTCTAAAAATCTATTTGTGGGAGGTTAAAAATGGGATGTTGACAGACTATTCTTGAAAGTACACAACAACAAGCTGAGTGATGCTGTTGACACATCCTAAGGGATGGGATACTGTCCTGAGGGACCGAGACAGGCCAAAGTGGATACTTGGGAATCTCATATGGTTTAACAAGACCAAGTACAAAGTCCTGCACCTGCGTAGGGCAATCCCCCATACCAATACAGGCTGGAGGATGAACAGATTTGGAGGTTAAGGAGAACTTGGAGTGCTGATGGATGAGAGACTGGACATGACCAGCAATGTGCACTTGCAGCCCAGAGAGCAAAACATGTCCTGGGCTGTATCCAAAGCCTTGTGGGCAGCAGGGTGAGGGAGGGGTTTCTGCCCCTCTGCCCCACTCTGGTGACACCCCACCTGCAGTGCTGCAGCCAGCTCTGGGGTCCCAGCATAGGAAGAACATGGACCTGCTGGAGCAAGTCCAGAGGAGGCCACAAAGCTGATCAAAGGGGTAGAGCACCTCTGTTATAAGGAAAGGCTGAGAGAATTGGGTTTGTTCAGTCTAGAAAACAGAAGCCTTCAGCGTGGCCTAATTGCAGCCTATTGGAAGGGAACTTCCAGGAAAGATGAGGCAAGACTATTTACAACAGCAAGTAAAAAGGGTAATGAGTTCAAACTGAAAGAGTAGGTTTAGATAACATATTAGGAAAAATTTTTTACTGTGAGGGTGGTGGAGCACTGACAGGTTGCCTTCAGTGTAGTTGAGGATGCCCCATCCCTCGAGATGTTCAAGGTCATGTTAGATGTGGCTCAGAACAAGCTGGTCTAGTTGATGGTGTCCCTTCAGGAACAATCCCCCCGAAGGGGGATGGAACTAGAGGATCTTCAAGGTCCCCTTCCAAACCAAACCATTCTATGATTCAAAAAAAGGCAACAGTCACAACCTGGAACAGAGAAATTCTAACAATCTGTGAAGAAAAAATATTTTCATGAGACTGTTTCAACACAACGACAGGAACACTGTGAAATCTTAATAGAGATTTTCCTAATTTGTCTAAATTTTTGAAACCAGCTCTCCATTGAGCAGGTTGTCATACTTATGACCTCAGAAGTTCCTCCCAACCAAATTTTTTGATGATGTCGTGATTTTCTCCCTAGATCTGGGATGCATTTTGTTCTAAAATCTGAAATTATTTATGTTCCACATAAGTCATCAGGTTTGCTAGAAAATTCCTGAATAATTTTTCATGGCTGGTGATACACAGGAGATCATCCTTTAAGTAATTTTCTGCTCTGCCCTAACTTTTAAAACTGCGCCAAGGGCAGTGAATATATGAGATCTACCAGTGTCCATCATAATGGTGTGGAAAAAAAATGGTGTAGAAATAATCAGTTGATTGCTCATTTTCTTACAATGGAAATTAAATTTAAAAGCCAGGAGAAGGCATTACTCTGATTCCATACACTACATAAAAATTTTATGCAAAAGGTACCTGAGTTAAGGCACTAGAGGAATCATATGCCCAAAGAGCGTACCTAAAATTAGATCAAATTATTCCACATCTTCATATGGACCATATGAAAAGATATTCATGAATGAAATAAAATAATTATTTGCATGTAAGCAATGCATTTTCTTCAAAGGACCAGTTGCCAGTTAATTACAGGTTGTGAACTCTTTTTATACATCATGGAATGATTCATGAGGGCATTAAGGGAAGATTTAGTAGTTAGGGGCAGACATTGAGATTCTCAGATGATGTAAATCAGTCCTTTTCTTTTTGCTTCTTTCAAGATACACCTCTGTATTTCATCAGAAAATCTAGTAAACAAATACCAAATATACAGCTTCACAGTTAGAATATCATGTATTTGTATTTAACTTTTGAATATTATAGTAAATTGAATTTAATTCTGCGGTTGAAATCAGCTCTACAGGTCTGCATCATTAAGCAGAGAAACTGGATTTTGTTTCCTCTTGGTTTTATACCATTCTCCAAGTCTTTGCAAATACAGCAACAACAAAAAAATGGTAGCCTGAAGCTATTCCACAGCAAACTGTGATCTTGTCAGATCTTATCAGCTCAGACAAGTTGGTCCTGGTCTGTAGCTGGGACGACTGCGGCAGGGAAAAATGGGCTTAAGGGATGCTCCTGTCTTTGGAGTTTCATCCTGGTACTGCTACAGCAAGTGGTTTCAATCTTTACTGCATGTTTTCCAGCTAATTCTTTTCCTGATTTAAGTTGTGCCTTCCTTTCCTGTGTTTGAGAATACTGACTCCCAGCTTTCTCTCTGGGTGAGAAGGCAGAAGGATGGAATTGAAATTCTGCTCTTCTGATACACCCAGGGCATATGTTAGTTATCTATGGTTTTATGGCTGCATACTATTGCCACAGAAATATTTTAGCAAAATGCCTTTTTCTAATCTTTAAAAAGAACTTTTGGGTGACAATGATGGACATGAAAATAAAAAGGAGACTAGGTGATGGAAAATTCTATGTAGAAAAGAAGCACGGACAGAATAAAAAAGCAAAATATATGAACAAATATATCAATATCCTCTTAATCTGAATTCTTGGTTAAAATTCATGAAAAGGGGAGTTCACTCTTATTTGTGTATTCCTATCTTCATTACACACATGGTTTGATGTGTGATGAAGGACTTAATATAATAGGCTATGCTGGGATTTGAAATGGAAAAAATGTCACCTGGTAGATAACGTAGGAGGGAAGAAAAGAAAAAACACTCACAAATTATAGGAAGAAAAATAAGAAAATAAAGTGATAAAAAGAAAAATAAAGATTAATTAAAAGAAAGAAGAAAATATTTCAAAAAGAATGAAGCAAGGCAACCCAGTCTTGTATTAGGTATAACTACAATATTAAGACACAGCCCACATGTAACCCCCCACAAACTAACATCTTATCTCAAATATCTTAACCTCAAAGCAAATCCCGGCTGAAGTGTTGAAAAACATCAATAATATGCATATGTTTTCTGTAGCTGGTGTATTTAAAGTTTATCTGCTTCCAAAGTTTTCCCTACTCTTGGTATTCCTTATGACTCCATAAAAACAAAAAAAGGCACCTACTAATTAGACCAAAGGTACTTGTAGCACACCTCTTTCCTTTGGTAACACCCAGAAGCTGATAATTCAACACCAGCATAAAAACTCTTAATATGGAAATATTTATTGAAATCCAGAATAATATGTCACCATTGTACAGAATAGAGGACTACTTGAATTTTCTTCCTGTTCTCATTCTCTCTTGAGGAGAGCTGTGGCATTTTATTTTCTGGGGCACCTTAACTCTTCAGTGTGTAGCTCAGAAGGAAAAGGTCTGTTTCCTCACCTTCTCACTTTAATAATTTCCATCATTCTGAGGCAATGTACTTCCTGTGAAAAGGTGTGGAGACGGTAGCAACTTTTGTGATAGGACTAGTTCTTTTCAATACTTAGTCTGCAATTTTTTGCGGCCTTTACTGTATAGAAGATGTTCAGAATTCATCTGTGTGAGGATGGAACACAATACACTACTTTCAGAACACATATAAGTCAAAAGAACATGCTCAGTTTATGTTTCATTTGCTAACCGAGCCCTGAATAAAATTCTTATTCAGATTCACTATAGCAAAGTATAACAGTAAAGGAAAAGAGAGAGAGAGAGAGGGAAAGAATGAGAGAACTGCAGAATCACAGATTATGTTGAGTTGGAAGGAACCCACCCAAATCATCAAGTTCAGCTCCTGGCCCTGCACAGCACCATCCCCAAGAGTCACACCATGCGCTGAGAGCATTGTCCAAACCCACGGACTCTGTCTGGCTGGTGCTGTAACCACTTCCCTGGGGAGCCTGTTCCAGTGCCCAGCCACCCTCTGAGTGAAGAACATTTTCCTGATATCCAGTCTTAACCTCCCTGACACAATTTCAGGCCATTCCGTTGGGTTTTATCACTGGTTACCACAGATCAGTGCTGCCCCTCCTCTTTCCCTCATGAGGAAGATGTAACAGCAGCAAGGTTTCCCCTCAGACTCCTGTGCTCCAGGATGAACAGACCAAATGCCCTCAGGTTCCCCTCAAGGCCTTTCTCCATTCTCATGGCCCTCCTCTGGACACTCTTTAATAGCTTAATGTCTTTTTTTATATTACAGTGTCGAAAACTGCTCCCAGCACTCGAGGTGAGGCTGTCCCAGTGCAGAGCAGAGTGGGACAATTCCCTCCCTTGCCCAGTTGTCGATGCTGTGCCTGATGCCCCCCAACACAACTGATGCTCCTGGCTGCCAGGGCACTGCTGACTCATGTTCAACTTGCATCGAGCAGGACCCCCAGGTCCTTTTCTGCAGCACTGCTCTCCAGCCTCTCATTCCCCAGTCTGTCCATACATCCAGGGTTGCCCTATCCCAGGTGCAGATTCCATCACTTTCCCTTGTTGAAGTTGGTTGCCAGTCCTCTAATTTGTCAAGGTCTCTCTGCAGGGTCTCCTTGCCTTTGATGGAGTCAACAGCTCCTCCCAGTTTTGTATCAGCTGTGAACTTGCCTAGTATCCCTTCCAGTCCTGCATCCAAGTAATTTTTGTAGGTGTTGAAGAGCACAGGGGCAAGGATGGAGCCCTACAGAACCCCACTAATGACAGGTCACCACCTGATGTCATCCCATTCACTGTAACCCTTTGTGCCCCACCCATGAGCCAGTTGCTCACCCATCCCATGATGTGTTTATCCAGCTGTGGCTGGATATTTTGTCCAGAAGGATCCTGTGAGAGACAGTATTGAAAGCTTTACTGAAATCCCAAAAGATTACATCAAAGAGCACTTCGTATAAACTTCTTCACAATATGAGGGAATCAATACATTACAAAAAATATATCACTTAGAAAAATAGCATGTGCTTTCTGTAAGAAAATTTCGGTAAAAACAAATTTTCAGAGAAATCTATGCTATTCATAGAAGTCAGCAAATCCTGAAAAAATAAATATGATGTATAAAAAAAATCGAGATCCTTTTGCCCAGAAGGTTCGAGAAGAATACTGTGAGGTCACTTCCAGTCCCACTACGTTATAAGTCAGAAACCACAGTAATGTTTGGGAGTGGTTCCCCAGAGAAAAGAAAACCATAGTCTGCTCTTTCTGAGGCACCACACTTTCTTTTTTTTGATACAGTACTGCTCCTTTTTAGATATATTTGTTGATAGAGCTCATTGATTTCTCCTGAGATTTCTATCAGACAGCACCTTGGTAAGTTTATAAGGTGAAGCATGGGAGATGCTGCTGTTATTATTTCATGACCTGGAAGGCTTTTCCCAGGTTTAGAAAGTAATCCTAAACCATCAGGGCTCAGTCTGCATTGTAATGCATATAAGCCTTTAGAAATGTTGAAGGAGTATCCTTGCAATTCATGTAAGTGTCAGTCATCATCGTTAGCAAATCTAATTGAAGGGTGGTGCTCAATTCTCTGAGACCTTTTCATTGCTTTAAATACGTGGCCCACTTATATCAAATCTTAATATATATCAAATCATAATACCTGCCAAGAAGAAGTACTTGCTTTGTGAAAGAAAAACATATCTTTATTCCTTTAAGAGTTTGTCTCTGTGATTGTCTTTAGTACAGCCATTGTGAGGAATGAGAAAAAGGGATATCTCTTTTATTCTATGAAAATTTAAGTTCCTTTGGTATACTGCAACCATCTTCAAGTGTTACAATATTGATTATTTAAATATCTGTCGCTGCTCTGAGTATTTTCCTGCTGACTGGCAGATTCCATTGCTTTATCTGCTGAGGAATTCAGATTTGTTAAAGTTATGAAAAACAGCACTGTGTACGAATCATCAATCTCCCTCCATTGTTAGCACTGAGATGTTATGGGGACAGCTGGCATTTCCTTGACACATTGTACCATGTCCCCAAAATCTCTCATCTTTCTAGACTTGACAGAAAGAAAATTAATCTTGCAGACAGCGATTTATCATTTTGAGGATTATCCAGGCAGCCCAGTAACACTGAAAAAACTAAATGTGCTGTTCGCCATCGCAACCTGCGCACGGATTCCGCAGTGGCGTAAGGACCAAAGTGTTTTTTGGTGGGTGGCACGGGAGGCTCGCTGTGCCCCGTGAGCAGCGGGCGCTCCGGCCGCAGCCGCAGCCGCGCGCTGTGCCCGGCGCTCCGCGCCGCCTTTAGATGGCGGCAGCGCTCTTCGGCCGCAGCGGCAGCGCCGGGCCCGCGTCCCGCGGGGAGAGCTCGGGCATGACTCCTGCAACGCGCTGCGAAACCGAACAGAAGCAAGAACTTTTAAATCATAATTTTGTGTTTAATCTAACGGTATCTTTTTTTTAGAAGGAAATAGCTACACATTAAGATGTGACAATCTCTTTAAAAGCTGAAATATCTGAAGAGATAGAAAGAATGAGACTACAGAAATGAGTTATAAATCGCATCTTCAAAAGAGACCTTGCATTTCCTCTCTGGAATGCTGTATTCGTTTGCTGTTTCTTTTTTAGATAGATACACAAGGCTTCATATTAGCCTTAAGATATTGAGCACTTGATTTTAAATTAGGGTTGTGGAATTATAGTCAAATTAATGTAAGAAAACCTATATCTGTTCAAAGACATTCATTAAAGAAAACAGCTCTTCAGCTTGGAAAAAAAAAGAAAAATTATTAGAACCAGAGTGAGACAACTAACTTCATTCTCCACATTTCACTCAAAAGCTGGTAATGTGTTTGTCAGGTGTACAAACAGAGCCTGGATGCCTATCCAGTGGTAAATATAAAATGTGTGTGAGTCTCTTATACTGAGGAAAATTTGTGAAATTTTATGAAGCTTTTCCTAGTGCCTGCTGTTTCCTATGCTACATTCTTTAGGGAGAGCAAGTTTGTGGTCCCAGTTCCTATTCCTCCACCAGTCCCAATGGGTTGTGGCACATAAGTGCTGTATGGCTGCATTTATGTTTATTTCATTAAGCTCTCCGCGAACAAACACAAACCTGATGGTAGGTCCCAAAGGAATAGAGAATTATTTCCTTCTTTAAGTTGTTCAGGAAGGCACGGTAAGTCCCAGTATATAATTCTAAGACAGAGACTGCAGCTGTAATTTACCTCTGTAAAACTGGTAGCTTGATGGGTGTCTGTCTGCCCTCTACCATTAAAAAGCAGCCCCACATGTTAGTTTCTTTAGATTGGACTATCTAAGAACAGGGAGAAAAACAGATGTAAATCCTGGTGCTTGATTTAATCTCAAGTGTTTTGGGGGTGATGGAAACACCTATTATCCCTTTTAAGTTATTCACTTGTTAATTTAATCCATGACATTGATCTCATTTGTGTCAAGTCTGCATAATGAAATCAGACTATTAGTTTAATTTTTCAATCAGTAATTTGCATACTAGGGATTCAATCTGCCTTTCTTACATAATGAAACCAGGAGAGGTCTGAGCCACTCAGCAGTGATGTAGAGCACCATATAGATCCAAAAAACCCCACATTTATATGAAAAAAAAAAAGAACCAGAACATATTTATGTGTGTGTCATTCAGCTGACATAGGCAAAAGAAAGTGTTAGGTGCTTAAACTGTAAATTATAGCTCTGATTTTCTATAGAACTGTGCACAGCCTGTGTCCTGTAATCTGTGTATTTCTCATTGTTGTCCTCTCTTCCATCATCCCAGCAGTGCAGTCTTTAAAAGAATGCCATAGAAAACAGTGTGCTGCTCAATTCTTCCTTTGTATTCATCTCAAATGAATATCTGTTTATGCAGCCAGTATGTGCACATTTTCCTGCAAATATAATGTAATTTTGATTTGAACAAACATCTGTCTCAGCCCCTCTTTGACATTGAGTGCTAAACACATTTCATCCTGCTTAGAAATTGTAAAGATAGGGATATGGAGAAAAGGCAAAAGCTAACATGGCTTATGCAAAATCTATGGTTGCATTGGCAGAATTGCTGCCCAGAATGGGATGGTGACACAAAGGATCACTATTCTGCTCTAATATTTGTCATCCATTGTGACTCAAACCAAACTACAGGGATGCTCAAAATATTCTCTTCTGGGGATGTTTCATTTTATACAAGTTAATAAGACTACTAAACATTAGTGAAACTACAGTCTACTGCTGATATTCAGGCACTCAGCTGGGAGATAGCTAGAAGCCTAGTCCTGGGTGCAGCTCATTTTTAGGCATCTGTTCAAAGTGAATGACCAGGTTTTTTAGAAGGATTTGGAGAAGACAGAATTACAAATCTCAAGGTAGATGGCAAATGGTTCTGGGGATTTACCTCTTTCTTCTCTTGCAAAAATCCCCAAATAAAACATATTGTTTCCAAAAACGGGAAATTAAGCTAGTGAAGGGGCTGGAGCACAAGTCTCATGAGGAGCAGCTGAAGGAACTGGGATTGTTCAACCTGGAGAAAAGGAGGTTCAGGTGAAACTTATCACATTCTGCACCTCCCTGAAAGGAGGTTGTAGCCAGGTGGGTGTTCTCCCAGGTTTCATTTCCTTTGAGTTTCACAGTGTGATTTTATTTCTTTATCTACTTGTTTATATATTTTTTTTTATTAAGCCATATGAGACCCTCATCAGTTATTTTTACAAATGGACTGCTCTTCCTGAACCCAAAATGTACCCTGTACATATAAATATGTAGGGTGATTTGGGAATGCAAAAATAATATTATAAATATGTAAAACTCCTATTTTTTGCTAATTTTTACTGTTTTTAAAATTTTACTATCAAAATAGTGTATTAGATATTTTGTGATGAGTGCTTTTTAAATGGAATCTTTACTTCTTCCTATAAATGTTTAATAGCCTTAAATGAGTCTGGTTATCTCCTGAGCTAGTCCCTGACTGAGTTTCTGAAATTTGTAGTGTTAAAATACATACTGTTAAACCAATGCTTTATTTGTATGGATGAAATGATCACAAGCCACAGCTAAGCTTCCCCACCTGACAGCATATATGTCAGGTTGTTAAAAATGTCTGCATGATAATGTGAACCAAAGAATGCCACATCAAGCTTTTAGAAAAGCCTTCAAATTGGGAAATAAATATGTGGTAGACATAGAAATTACATTTATAGTTAATGAGATTACTATAGAATAATTCGGTTTGGGAATTGAAAATTATTTTTCAAGGATTGATTTAAATGAGTTAAAGCAAGAATACTCCTAAATGCTAAAACGTGAATAAAATTGTGTGTACTTTCAGATGTTCTGCTATTTTGGCATTGCAGTGCTGCATCTAAATTACAAATGAGCTCAAGGGCAGGGTACAAGAGCAAAGACTGCATGTAATTTATGTGGGTTAAGGAATACACCTTATATACAGAACTAAGGATTTATTGTTAGCTTAATTAAAGTGAAGGAGATATTATTAACTCAGTCACAATTAATTACAAAAACAGCTTATAATGACAGAATTGAAACTGATAAAGACAAACACTTTAGTACCAAGCCTCTTCCCTGGTGTTAGGCTCACCCCTGAAGCCTGCCCAGCATGTTAAGCTCAAAGGCACTAATCTTCCCCAGGAAGAAGATATGCAAGTACGGTGAGTTGTCAACATCCTGGCCCATTTGGCAATAAACATCTTTTATTGATGGAGGATTTCTTCCTTCTTGCTCTTCAGTGGACTTAAAACCCTGTGTATATGTTTGCTGACCATCTACTTACCTCATCTTTATTTGCAGATCCCCATTTTCACGTGCTGTTGAGTTTTATTATATATGCAATGTTTTGCGCATACTGAATATTCATTCTTTGCTTCTTTGTTTTCCTCAAAACCGTTTTTTTATTCACAGTTAATAAGGCTTCACACCTTCAGTGAATGGCAGCTGAACATTTGTGGCACATTTTTGTGGCCCTGGGCTGACCAGTATCATGTTTTCAAGGCCTAAATCATGATCTTTACTCACACTGTCAGCGTCTCTGTTTCAAGCTCTTGATTTTCTTCAATAGCCTTCAAGCTGTGGTTTCCTGATAACAACTATTATTTTGTTACCACAAACTAATCTGAGAAACATCCTTTCCGGAGTGACACTGAATAGATCAGTCTGCGAAAAAATGATCTACTGATCCATTTCAGATATATATCTATCCATAGATATTACAGGTACAGAAATTATACTATAGTTACTGCATGTTATTAATATCTAATGGTTACATTGACATCTCTGATATCAATATTTCTTTGCTCCAACATAGTGCTTACATGCCAACTGAAACTGCTATTCTAAAATCTATGATACTATTCTAATATCTGCTACTCAGCTGTGATCTAATGTCAGCAATTCCAAGTGTATCCTCAGGTACATCGCTGTTGTCCTTCCCGTTACCCATACATTCACCCACAAATTCCTGTACAAACAATAAATCTTCATATATGCATGTGTGTTAGTGTGTCCTTCCAAAGAGCTTGTACTTGAAATATGAACAAAATGAACTAAATGAACGGATATGAATGAAATATGAACAATACGAACTAATATGTACTTGAAATGTGAACAAAAACCTAAAGGTAATAATTTTTGCAACAAGGTTCCTTTGTAACAAGCTCTACTGGCTTTCCAGATTTGTGGAGTAGAATCATAACCAGTGAATCAGGAGGCATGGATAGATGTGTCACTGGACTTTTCCAGAGGCCTCTCCATTAGATCCTGGCAGGCAGCATGTTGTTGTGTTGTCTGTTGCCACTTCCTTGCCTTTGTCAAGTGTCTTGTGTTGTTGAAAATAAAAATCACTGCCACACACACAGAGTGAGAAACACATCCTCTCTTGAATGAAGTTCAGTATTAGTGAAATGATTGTTTTCATTCTGTTTAACTCTGCTTCACAATAGGCTTTTACACTTTCAGCAAACTAATGCAAATAGGTTGAATTAGCAGTTGCTGATGATGTTTTCAGCTTTACGTGTATTTTGTGAAATCAAATCTATTCTGTCTCTGTGCTTTAGGGAGCATTAAATGTGTGTCATGTAATCACAAATGAGTTGTTACTTAACCATTGGGGAAACTGCATCTCCTGGCCTAGAAGCTCCAGGCTACAAACAGACAAATATCTAACACAAAGAGCCACATTGAGAATTGCTCTCACAGGATAAGGCATTTTATTTGCAAAATCCTAATATCTCCATGAGAAAAAGAAGTGATGAAATTATGAAGTGATCACAACTAAAAGAAATAATATCTATGGTTTGTGGAGTGAACAAGATTTACCAACAATTTTGTATCTTTCTCATTTCAGCTTGGAAGAAAATACCAGTTGGTGGCCTGTTTTGAAATGGAAGTTCTATATTTGTAGTTCCAAATTCCTCAGTATTTTCTTATTTCTTTTAAGAATCCTCCATTAAGTTTTGTTGGTTTTCTTTTCTTTAAAGCTAAAGTGCTGCCCTTTATGCCTTCCATGTGAGCTTGACACAATAAGAAGGACTGTGCGGTGAAATATTTCAATGGCACAAAAAAAGAGCAGTTAAAAATGAAACAATCTGCTGTAAGGAACAGAGAGTTAGAAATCTGAAAAGTTCACAGGCAGATTCTAGTCCTGGTGCTATGGTACCTGTTGTCTAGCTTTGATCAAATAATTCCCTTTTTTTGCCATTTTTCCCATCTATGTTAGAACAAATGTCCCCAGTTTTCACTGATAGGATGATAATGTACAACTAGTTTGATACTCAGATAATACTAT
>VYZP01019796.1:363-17369 GCA_013400635.1 Hypocryptadius cinnamomeus
CCACAATAAGGCACATGGAAATCCCCCACATTGTCCACACTCTGCTTGGACCCTCATGCCTTTCCCTGCCCAGATGTGATTCCTGCCCCACAAAAGCTTCAGCAGGGGATTCATGAGCATTTGGGGATGTAAATTGTGATACCTGGAGCTGTTTTCTTCCACTCTGCTTTTCCTCTCAGTCCAAACAAGTGTTCTTCCCCAGGAAGAACAGGGGGACTGACCAGCTTTGTTATGCAAACATTAAAAATAAAAATGTTCGTCTTGTGTGTGTTCAGCCATACACAACATCCACACACAAAAATGCAAAGGCTGTAGAACAGGCACTAAGCAGCCTTTTGAGACCTGCTTTTATTACCAAATCAGTGGGAATTAGGAATGACAAAACTGAGTTTTTCAGGAAAGCACAGACATCAAGAGAATATACAGAATTTTGTTTTCACCCTTGCTGGGCGAGTAATTCACAACCTGCATATGAGTGCACTTTAATTTTATTTTTGTGTATCACAGAGAGAAGCAAAGCTGTCCCCTGCCTTTCTGTGTGCCACCTTCATCAAGTTTCCATATATTAAACCTGCCCTTGCTTTATCCTGACTGCTCCCTCCCATCTCTTCTCCAGACTCCATCTCCTGACATTCACGAATAAGGAACTCTCCATTCAAAGCAAAAGTAAGTGACTTTATCATTTGATTGTAGATCCTAAGCAGCAAAGCCTCTAAAAGATTAAATATTTAATCCTTTGATTTGCCATGCTGGCAAATACCCTATCTATTTTATAAAGCAGGTTGACAAAAGAATTATGGGGCCTGGGATTTGTGTAATGAGGCAGCATTAAACCTTGCTCTCCTCTGTGCCAAAAAAGCAGAATCACGTTTTTCTGACACACAACATTCATGCAAACTCACTGTTAATGGTGCTTGGGACTCAACTGAACACAGATGTTATTGCAAACAATACCACATGATCATTTTAACAAGGCAGGTGAAGCCAAATCACTGAATACATTCAGAACCAGCCATAAATAAGTTCTTAAGAAATGAGCAAGTCCATCAGACAGAAAGAGGTGTCCAGGCTGCAGAGAGCAGATCGATGGCTCTCAGGGTGGGGAAAGGAAATCTGCTCACAGGAAACTGCAGAAGGTCGAGCCTGGCATCGAGTGAGGGCAGAGGGGAATCAGCAAACTGCAATCCAATCCACAGAGCCCAGCTGGGGAGCCACCAGAATTATCTGTTGAGCACTTTGAACACACCTTGGCAAGGTTTTAACAAGAAAAAAAATAACATCTGTTCACAACTTTGGGTTTATCTGCACATAAATGGGTTTTTATATTCTTAGATTAACTCTCAGTGTCACTAAACTGAGGGCACTTTAAAGGACAAGCAGAGCACTAGAAAAGTTTCAGCTGTAGCCACCATGAAAATGTGGAAAGAATTCTAGGCTCTTTGATCAAGAACATATATGCATAAAGAAAATGTTCCAGTATTTAAAATGCCACCAGTAGCAGGTCTGTGACTGATTGTGCTGTATATCAACCTGGTTAAATTACACATACCCAGATTTATTTGCACCAGGGTTATGTGGTGGGGAAACCTTGGTGATTCTGAGGGTTGGTAAGCCTTGGAATAAGTTACACAGAAGAAAAAACCAACCAACCAAAAACCAAACCAAACCAAAAAACACAAACCGCCCCCCAAACAACGACAAAAAAAAAAACAAACCCCAAAACTACAACACCTAATTGTTTTTTTTTTGCAAAACAGCATATATTGACATATTTCAATAATTATTTAGATATAATAGATCCTCCTGCCCTCTGTCTCTGACAGACTAGTTACATTTTTCAGGACAATTCCAACTTTAAACTGCAGTGGATTCTCCAGTAACTCTCAAAACAATGTCTTTGGGCAAGGATGTGACAAGCATCTAACAGAGGCTCAAACCAGTGCTCCACACAGTTAAAAATTGCAGAGAATTCCAAGGGGAAACCCCTGCCTCTCAAGCAGATTAAAGAACCTCTGGAAGGGATTATCACTCCTCATTTTAACATTAAAAATGCTGCATTATACACTGGCACAGTTGCAGCAGACAAGTAATCCTTTGCCTTCCTGAGGTACTCACAGGAAATCTTCATTCTTTGTTAAAGAGAATCAATACCAAAATGTGATCCAAATCTAAATTAGCACCTCTAATTTAAAAACAAAGCCAACCCATCGAAATTCACTAAGGAACAGAATTCCCTGCCTTTAAAAACTGGTATAGAGTTGTTTAAAAACACTGAGCTATTTAGAACTGATGGTCCAGCTGGAAACATCAACTTAATTTCAGTGAAATTTTCAGCCAAAGATGGGAAGGCTAATGGTCAAATCTGCTTCTCTCTTTACAAAACAAACCAAAACAAACAAACAAAAGCTTTTAGTCAGAGAGGGAATTGATTAAAACCAGTCCCAAAGACTAGTGTCTGCTTGGTTTACTGTTCAGTGTTGTTAAAGAGCTGCCACTTACCAATTTATGCTTCCAGTCTGCTCTATATTGCAGAAGTGACCATCTAAATAAGCAGAAGTGACCAATGAAATAAGCAGGAAATTTATTTGAATTTGCCCCTTCTCCCTGTGCCTCCAGCACCCAGGTCAGGCACAATCTGCTGTCACTCCTTTGAAATTTTATCTCCTCTCACATTCACCAGTGTCAAACAGCTGAGCAGCAATTTTCTGTTCAGACTGGAGAACCTCCCAAGGTGCCTCAAAAATTCTTCCTCAGGGTGCAACAGAAGGGAAATCCCAATAATAACACTGAGAGCAAAAAGGGAGAAATATTTAATATTAGAGGTACTCTGCATGAACCCATCCACTGATGATGGTCTGACATCAAAGAATGTCTCTCTTCCCACTGACATTTAAATCTACAAGTTGGGTCACAGCTGGATTCACCACATCCTTAGCAAACACACAAAATTTATATTTACCCCTTGCACTTGCAGCATATCCCATTATACAATCTTACTAGTCTTGCAGTGCACTACAATGAGTCAAAAAATAGTCACCTTACCCAGCTACAACTTCATATTTCAAATTTTGGAGGGTGATTTCTGCTCCCATAAACCCATTTTTATCTAAAAATATCACCATTGTAATTGTCTATATCCTTCCCAGTACTTGAAAATACTCCACTGTTGTCAGAAATTTAGTCACGTGCTACTGGCCAGAGCTCCTTCAAACAGACACATTGCCACAAGAAAACAACTCCAGTTTTTCCCCTCACACATTTTTTCCCTTAGCCCTGATCAGCTCAAACCAATCTCTGTGTGGCTGTTCCCCCACAGGTACAGCTCACTCTGCAGCAACAAATTTGGGTGGGTAAGAGCACAGAGCAGCCTGAGGCTATCCTTAATCCAGGCATGTTCGTGGCAGCAGGAATTCCTTATAACTTCAAATTCTCCTGGGCATACAATGAAGGTTAAGGACAGCTTTTGTCAGAATGTTCTGGCAAGCCTTGTCCACGAGCAGAGCCACGGTCAAGGATCCCAAACTGGCTCAGTTTGTCTTTGTGCCCTTCAGCTCAGCCCAGCTGCTCCTGAAAAATGCACAAGGGCATTTCCAGACCTTGTACAGGGTGCAGGGGCATCTGTGAGGAGCAGAGTGACAGCACAGGCAGTGGCAAAGGCAGATTAGAGAAGACTACAGGACACGATGGAAAATAAATTCAAATCCATAGGAAAAAAATGGGAAAGAGCTGCACACAGGCTTTTGTTTCACAAGTAATCACCTAATTTTCTTTCTGAGATCTATTTTACATATGCAGCTATGGTGTTTTCCCCAATGAAAGGTTTCCAATAAGTCATGAAAAGTTCAGTATTTTACGACTTTTATTAGGCTTTAATTTAACCAAATGCTTCTCTGCACCCTCCTAATGGCTCAAGGGAAATGAGGGGATCTGTTATAACCTATAATACACCTAATTCTTCTCTTTCCAATCCATCATCTTTAATTTTGCAGTAAAGGCAATCAGAGGTGTATTTTTTTAAGGGTTGCATTGTTCTCTGATGCCTGCAAACAGGGATAACCTTGGGGAAATCTCTGAGCACACTCTGGATGTGCTTTGCAAGAGTGGCTCTGTTAAGTGGCTTCTTTGTCAGCCCCAGCACAAAATGCCCTGGCCTGGTATTCTTGGACTGGCTTGCAGGCCTTCTTCTTTGTGAACACAGATGACTGGGTCATGAAATTCAATTTAAATTATGTGGCTTTCTAAACTAAATGGTAATCCATAAAGAAACAAACATTCAATCTGCAGCTGAGGATTTATCAAGCAAATGCTGTTCAAACTGTATATGAACTAATAAAACTCAGAGCTGCTCTCTTTATTTCATTTTGCTTGTGAAATCCATTTTGCATTACACAGGTTACATAAGTGAGTGCTAATGAAAAAAAGCCATTTCACAATCAAAACTAAGCTGGGGTCTTTTTTAAAAGCTTCGTGTGCGCAGTGCTGCAAAATGCAAATAGGTCAACAAAATGTTACCATCATGTTTGGTGTGATTTTAACAAATGGCTTTAAACAATCACAGAAAACAACTTCATGCTGCAAAAAAAAAAAACAAACAAAAAACACAAATTCAGGAAAACACCTGCTTGGAACCTCAGCGTGCACTCGTGATCACATCAGTGTGAAAATCTATCACCACTTCAAGGGGAAACTGAATCTGATTGAAAACACTCATATTCTTGACTGAAAGCTTAGTAAGTTTTTCCAAGTAGTATGTGGAAAAGAGAAATATTTGCCAAAAAGAAAGCAGAACACATTGGTGTGATTTGCATGTTTCATTACAAAGCTGTCTTGTAAACCTAAAAGAGAACACCAGAATTCTGTTACAAAGCTATTCTCTGGGTTTCAAAACTATTTTTTTTTCTTTTTCTTTGGATATACACAAATATTAACTGAAGCCAGCTGAAAACTGGAAACCACCATAGAGGTTTGGGGAAAAGTGACCTGACAGATGTGTGGCTGATCTGGAAAAATCAAAGACTAAAAACTATTAAGAATATTCCTGGGTTGAAATCTACACTGCTTTGTGACTATAAATATACTACTTGTATAAGAATTTTAATTTGTTTTTATAAATATTATGGTGTTGCCCTTCTAAGTGGGCTATAAAGTAACTGCCTTACTTTCAATAGATGTTGTTATATATTCTCAAACCTTAAAAAATGTGAACTTTTCATTTGGATTATTCCTGAGACTTAGCACATTTTTGGTGCTGTCTTCTTTAGCAGTTGTTTTATTGCTAAGAATTATGCAGCTAATTAAATAACCTTTGTATTAGCCTTTAATTTTCTTCCTCATAGAAAAATCAAAATAAATTCATCTTTCCTGTATCCAGCCTCAACAGCAACAAATTAAAATGGGAGTATTTCACTTGACAAATTTAATCCATCCATCTGTTCTAAACTTTTCTGTCAAAACCCCTCAAAATATACCTGTTTTTTTCCTAATAACTAAGCACAGAGCAAAAGCTGTGATGTGGAAATGAGCAGAAGATGACATTTGCCTGCTGGTCTAATGTGAATTAGGGTTTGACACTTGTCTATCTCCTTTGTCAGCTCAGAAGTTATCTGGATTTGTTCACAGATATTGCCACATCCCAAACAGACAACATGTTTCTCTCTTTATCACATCTGACACACAATGCTAGGCAAGAATAGGAAGAAAAATAGGAAGAAAAATACTGCTGCTGTTTTTAAATCTACTTAAATATCACTTCTTGCATTTCTGCCCAAGAGGGATGACAAGGTGAATTAATTTACTGGGGTTTGGAAGCACCAAGTGTGCCCTGATAGTTGACTCAAGTACCATAAATAACATTTTATAGGGAATTTTAAAATGGTAGAAGTTTGCCACGTGTGTCACCCCATGGATGTCAGAGTGCAGCAAGTTTTCTAACATCAGGCCCTGTTTTTCACACAAATGTTTAGGATGGTGAATTTCTACTGCAGGATTTGTAAGAAGGGGATCCCACCTACTGCTTTTCAGATTTCAAGGTGCCTTCAGGAGGGATCATCCCAAACCCTCCAACCTCCCCAGACCCTGCTGAAACACCACTGCAGAGGGAACAGGTCTGCCACACTGACAGCAGAAAATAAAGCTTTGACCGCAAGGGCCATAAATCCCACATCCATGAGATGTGCCACCCTTCCCTCCCACTGGAGCTGTGCTATTCACAGGGCTCTGGCCTATTGACTCCCTGAAACATGGGGCTGAGAAATGAAATATATTGGGTGAGACACAGCAATCACCTGCCAAGGGAATTGTGCTTCTCTCTGCCATTTACACTTTCACAGCTTCTTCTGCATGCCCTCCTCCCACTTCTGCTTGGCTTCCTGATTTCAGCCCATGGATGCTGGGAGCTGGGTACTCTAGCACGCAATTTTTGGGTTGTAGAACTCATAAGAGAATTAACTCCATCATTCTCTGTTAAAAAAATGAGTATTTTTCTGAGGTCACATTTAGTTTGGTACCTTCTTGCCTTTTAGACAACAAAAAAGCTTGATTAAAAGAAAAGGTCAAGTTCCAATCTTCACATGAGTCTTAGCAACTGAGTGAAATAATCATAAATCCACAAGAAAACAAAGAAAGAAAACACTGAAACCATCTGCTCCTGGGGGAGGTAGAGGAAGGAAATTCTATTTTGAACAATGTATGTAAGACCTGCACCATTCAATGAGATAACATGTAATTCCTGGATCCCTGGAGCTCCTTGGAAAGGCTTTATTGAGAAACCTTTCTCTATTGCTTAAAATGTCACAAAACTTTTATATATATAAGTGGTGTTCTTTTCCGTTGTCCTTAAGCTCAAAAAGCACAAAAACTTTTAATGTTTACAAAAATCATAAGTAATCCAGCCTGCCATAATTCAGTAGAACTGTTTTTGTGGCAAAAGAAAACTCTTTTAAGTGTGTTGGCAAAGTAAAGCACAATGTAAAGGAATGGCAATTACTCCAGTAACAATCAATGACCATTATTATATGCAGCTTCAGCCTACTTTGATAGGGAAGGTTCTTAATTTGATATTATTAAAATAACATTAACTATCCCTTCCTGGGTGTATTTCACACTTCACACACATTTACTGGAGAATCTGAGCACCTTATAAAGTCATTTATAATTTAAATTCTCTGTGAGACACAAAAACTCTCTTAACCCCATTCCCATGGAGAGGACTGAGGGATGTGGGGAATAATTCACTTTCCAATTTCACACTCAAAGTTGCTTCCCAGAGAAGGTGCAGAAGAGGAAAGCAGAAGCCTCAGGTTGGTTCCACCCTCACTGACCACCCTTTCTCACAGACCTGCCACTGAGATTATGAAAATTTGAAATATACTTCAAAATGTACTGTTGGTTTTTCAGAATTCTTATGCAAGGCTGGCATGAAAGAATATGAATTAGGAGAGTTCCTTTCTCCTATTTATTATTCCTTTGGATATTTTTATTTGAATTAATTTCACAGTATAGCAATATTTTGAGGACCATAATAAAGGGTTTGAACAGGTGTCACATGTTCATTGATGTTTGTGAGATGCAATTATGCCTCAGTATTTTAGCAAACAGACATTGAAATAAGAGGTTTAATAACAGGGCCTTGTTTCCTCTTTATGCCTTAAATGTGTCTTCTCAGCTTCCCAGTTTTTGCTGAGCTCCAGATTTATATCTAAAGTAATCTTAGTACAGGCAAACATGAGGTTTTGACTCCAGTTATAATTTAGACAGGGATAAGGGAAATAAGTGTGCATATACAAATAAAGAGGTGTTAATAGCAAATATTCACTGGGGAGATTTGAAGGAAACAGAATTAGTGACAAATCGTTGTGGAACAGAAGTAAAGGCTCTTAGGGCTTCTCAAACTCAGAATCAGACAAACAATATTTCTCATTGCCATGGAACAATAGGGACAAACCTTTGAGATGTAATCCTTTCCCTTTGCCCTCTCTGATAACTTATTCAGCATGATTGGGTGATCTGTCTTCTCTTTTCCTGAGTAATATTCACACCACAGTCACATTCTATTCTGCAGGATGATCTGTGAGCATTGCTTGTCAAATGGGCATTTATTATTCACCAGCAGTGCTGGCAGATTGGGAACCCCACCTCTCCTCATTCTCAATTAGTCTTTACCTGCAAAGCTTTGACAGGCATGAGCCTTATTCTGTGGACAAAAAGTTGTATTTAATCTCCAGGCTTATATTATTTGACAAATTTGCCCCTCAAAATTCTGTTCAAAATAGACTTAGAACCATTTCTCCTGCAGAATTTTTAGCTTTTCACTGAACTGAAAGTCAGGCAGTTGTCCTGCTTCACTGTCTGCCTGTGGATGTGACATGTTAGGATCACCTGGTGTCACCTGCTGTACAACAGGAGTAAAAAATATTACTCATTTGCTCCTTGTAAAACCAATATAAAAACATATCAAACAGCTAATGATAAAACACTTTGGAATAAAACCAAATACTTTAGTAGGTATGGCTGAGAATATATGAGAAGCCAACATAACTCTCCTCCTACAGTCTTATTAAAGCTGTCTGTTATAGACAAGTGAAATGAGGGGATATAATTCCAGGAGTATAAATAGTCCTTCTGCTCTTACATCAATATTTTATGCTATTCATGGAGAATCAGTAAGGTATTATTAATTGCTTCTAGCAACACAGGTAAATTAGAGGCTGAGCTATTAACAACATTAAAACTTAAATATTAATTCCGAGAAGCCACAAAATGTACTAATGTCAGAGCTGAAAGTGGAAATGTTAAAAAAAGAAAGGAGGTGTTGGCTTGTTTGGAAGCAAAGGCTGCACTGTGGTTTCAGGCACAGCCTTGAACAAAAGCCACCATGTAAACTGCAGCAGCCCAGAAATAGCTTTGGGACACAGTGAGCCCCAGGCAAGCTCTTCACTAAAAAGTCCTGGCAGAGCTGTGTAATGAAGTGTGATTGTGCCCAGAGTACCTGAGCTCCTTGGGCAGACAGGCACAGAGCTGTTCCTGCTGCCAGGGCCAGAGCCAGGTCTGTCTGAGCCTGCTGAGAGCTGTGCCAGCCCTGCCACCCAGGGCACACCCCTGGGGCTGCTTGTCATGCACACCTGGATCCAAACATGGCCAAACAAGTGCACCAAAAGGATGGATGGTTTATATCCTTTCATATCACCAGCAAAACCAGAGAATCACAGACTGGTTTGGGTTGGAGGGACCTTAAAGCCCATCCAGTGCCACCCCTGCCATGGCAGGGACGCCTTCCACTGTCCCAGACTGCTCCAAGCCCCATCCAGCCTGGCCTTGGGCACTGCCAGGGATCCAGGGACAGCCACAGCTGCTCTGGGCACCCTGTGCCAGGGCCTCCCCTACCAGCTCAGACTCCTGGGGCTGCTTTTCCCCCAGCCTTGTCCATATTTGTGGGTGAGCTGAAGGGTGCACCCTCATATTTGGGTGTCCCACAGCTGGGTGTCAATGTCCATCTCTTGGTACCTATGGATTGTCCAGCTCTGACTTTAGCACAACGTGCTTGGGCACTGTGACACAGTTAATGTCACACAACATTTCAGAGCCTGCTTGGAAATGGACTCAAACCCTGCAGGAAATGAAGCAGAACCAAAGTGATTCTCTTTGCTTTCCCAGTGACTCACCCTGTGGCAGATACAGCACCAAACTCAGCAGTGTTGTTTGCAAGAGATTTAAGTAATGATGAAAAACTGAAACAATGGCAGATAAGAATTATTGAGTGGTTGTGTAGCTCTCTGACTCTCCTATAGTGACTGCCACAGCTACAGCACATTTTTTAAAGGCAGTCTTAGGTAGAATTAATTGCCTTTAAGTTTATTAATTACCTTTATACTTGAAACAGTTGAACAGCTGATGGCATAGCAATATGTACATGGTATAGCTAAAACTTCTGTGTTTTAACAGAACAGAGGCCAATGTGCATATTTTATTTTATTATAATATATAATCTAACATCTAATAATAATTGAGGTTAAACCATTTGCCTCTTCAAAGTGAGCACCAGCCTCCCTTCCTATCCAGGCCAGATTTTGCCATCTCTCCTTAAGATAAATAGGTTTACCCTGAAAATGAGCTTTTTTCTACAGAACCCCGAACCACAAGAGATATCTAACATGATTATGGAACATTTGGCCAGCTTTAAGAAACAAATAAACAAAAAGTAGACATGTGTTGGCAAAGAAGGCTTGAAGTGTTACCTGATCCACACATTCTCCCCACATTCACCTTCCATCCAAGCAGCACAGGCTCACTGCAGGCTGCACTGATGGTTAGACCAGAATTACCCAATGAAGAGTCCAGGCACAAAAATAATGCATGAACTCAACAGCCACAGGTATTCCATGTACACAAGAACAGTGGGTCACTTGAAAAAAAAAAAAAAGAATAACAGGAGAAATGGAAAGCTCACCCTCTGTGCACACATCTAAATTCAAATGAATATTTCATTTCATTGTAAATATTTCAAAGTATTAGCAACTGATGGATTTCTGATTTTTGTTAGTATACAAACAACTTTTGACTCATACACAGTAAATACTTTTTTTTAATAGTTTAAATGAAGGTTTGTTTTTGCAGAGGAGGGGATATATGTTGGTATTATTCATGGATACATGCATGCAGGGGGACAAGCCACAAGAAAATAGGCAGTGAGCCAAATGCCAGACACATGGATTTCATCACCTGAGCTTCAGCAGTGTTCCATGGACATTATTCAACATAAGAAGACATGCTTGATGGTAGCCTCAAAAGCAGTCCAGAAGAAAAGATAAATAAACTTGTGCTTCATGGAGAGATTTGTGCAGCATCTTCTGGGTTTCTGCATATCCATATCTCTGAGAGCAGCTGATCAAAGTTAATGACAGATTAATCATGTGCTCTCTAAGATACATTTACAGGTGAAAAATGGCTGGCCCTTCATTCCCTGCTACTCAAAATGAGCTATTGAGTTGATATTCCAGCAAAGCAACCTCTACAACAGCAACCAAGGTGAGATATATCAAAGCAGGTAAAAAAGACAAGGGAAAAAAAAAAATTGATCCCTGTCCAAAGTAAATAAAAACCAAAGGCCTACTGTGACAAGGGGAAAAATAAATCAGATTGACACCTTATAGTGGAGTACAATTTTCTTGTAATATGTCTGTTTAAGCTAAGGCTATGACAAACCTGAAATGTTTATATGAAATCATGCAACTGTCAGCAAGCTGTTCATTTTGATGGAAAGAACACGCAATGCCTTTCATTCTAATATTTTCTAAACAGACTATTTCCATTTTTCAACTTGCCCCTTTTTTCCACTGCCAAAGTTCTCATCAGACTGCAACAGAATTTTTTAAAAAGCTGTCAATTTTAATTGCAGCACTCTTTCACCCTTTTTTTTTGTGCAATCCCTTGGTTTTTTTTCCTAATGAAGCAATTAGTCCCTGCTGAGGTCAGTTATAGTTGCTTGCAGGAAGTTTTCTAGCATGTTCTGAAGCAGGTACAGGAAGAGGGTCATTGTCAGATAAAATGATGTTGAAATAAACATTTTCTCATGCTGGTGCCAGAGGAATCACTGTACACAACAAGCAAAGACCCTGCACCACCAGTAGTTTTTATAAAGTTCCTTTTCAAGCTTCTTAATCACAGAGAGGCAATTAGACACACTTGCTTGTCCAGTGTCATACCTCAATGTACCTCAGAATCCTGTTTGTACTCAAAAACTGGTTTGGATTAGACAACCAAAGTTGTCTAAATTAAGTAAACTAATTAAAAATACTTTGTAATCCCCCTTTTTTTTTTTTTTTTTTGGGGTTTTTTTTTTTTTTTTTTTGGGGTTTTTTTTTTTTTTTTTTTGGGGTTTTTTTTTTTTTTTTTTTGGGGTTTTTTTTTTTTTTTTTTTGGTTTTTTTGGTTTTTTTTGGTTGTTTTTTTTTTTTTCCCAAATGTGTTCTGCTACACTAAAACAAAAGATGCTGCAGAAAAGCATCTTTTCAAAGAGAAATGTAAAACCACCAGAACCATGTTGGATAAGGGAAAAAAATATTTGGAAACATGAACAAATTAATTGCTTGAGGTTAATCTATGCCATTTGCAACAATCCAGAAATCAATTATGATGCATAATCTTTACCAAGGTCTGTAGATTTTACAGGAGACTAAGCAGGACAGAGAAAAGTATTAATGACAATTCTTACACAAGAAACACTGATTAACTGGTTCCATTTGCTACATCTCAATCATGAAGTAGTAAGAAATATTTTAGTGTTGACTGCAGGGACAGAAATGTTCAGATCTGTTCAGACACAATTTATGCTAATTCTGCTTAGGAAATTCCTGCTGAGACTCCCACAAAACACCCAGAAGGTCAAGGGCAGCTTGGAAGGAGCTCTGAGCAGCCTGGGCTGGTGGGGGATGTCCCTGCCCGTGGCAGGGCTGGAACAAGGCAGTTTTTAAAGTCCCTTCCTTGAGCATGTCCAGAGGAGGCAACGAGGCTGGAGAGGGGCTGGGAACACAAACCCTGAGAGGAAGCACTGAGGGAGCTGGGGGTGCTCACCTGGAGAAAAGGAGACTCAGGGGTGCCCCCATCACTCTGCACAGCTCCTGAAAGGTGCCTGTGCTCAGCTGGGGCTGGGCTCTTTCTGCAGCAGCACTGACACAACCAGAGCACACAGCCTCCAGCTGTGCCAAGGGAAATACAGCTTGGAAATTAGGAAAAAGGTTTTATGGAAAGAGTGATAAAATTCTGGAATGGCTGCCCAGGGAGGTGGTGCAGTCACCATCCCTGGGTGTGTTTAACAAAGCCTGGATGTGGCTCTGGGTGCCAGGGTTCAGTTGAGGGGCTGGGGCTGGGTTGGACTCAATGGTCTTGGAGGTCTCTTCCAACCCAGTGACTCTGTGAATTCCAACCCAAAGCATCCTAGGATTCCATGATTCTGGGAAGTTGTTCACCAGAACTGTTCTTCCAGTCCAGTCCAACAGAAATGTCCCTAGGGCATCATATTTCCACAGCCAGACAGGCAAATGGAAACTAAACTGCTGATCCTCAAACTGTTCACATTTTTCATCTCTAAAACAGTGGCAAAATAAGTTTCAGACTGGCTCATCTTTGGTGTAAAAGGCCAAGTTGAAGTATATCCAAACACAATCTTCAAAGCCCCACTTTTACTGTGCAGCACTGCAGTTTTTTAGTAATTTCCATCATTTTCCCATGGCACAGCACAACCTGTCAGTCCAGTGCAGTTTCTGTCAATGACTCTGTACTCCAAAATACCAAATTCACACCACAGGGATGAGATCAATACAAAATCCCAACACCTCAGATATACATACATGGATATCCCTATAAATTACTTCTAATTCTAGCATTATTAATTCTAAATTAATTCTAATTCTAGACCATTCAATTCTGGAGCTTTTCTCAGATTAGCAGGATCCCAGCAAGTTCTGGTATGCTGTAATTTGGGGAAGCAGTGCTTGTCAGGAACAGACAGCTAATACAAGTCACATCAGAAAAGAGAAATATACATGGATTTTTTTTTTCTTTACTGCTGATATTTTTGCATGTATGGCTGCTTCTCTAGGCCTCTGTTTTAATTTAAAAACCACCTGACAACTCTGTTGCTTGTGCTCTCACCCACAGGATAAGTGACTACAATAAACACCTGTAACAACCATTCTTTTTCAGCTCAATGTTTTCAGGCACCAAGAGAGATTATAGAAAATAACTTTTTGCTGCAGTGAAGGCTCACATAGTCTTGGGCAATGTTTTCAAAGTAGTTGCCTTAGCACTGAAACATCTGTTGGCAGCAGCACCCACGACTAATGCTGGCTCTCAAAAAGAGATCCTTGCTTTAGCTCTTCATATCCACCAAGATTTTTTTTTTATTTAACCATTCTGTCCATTTTTAGTCCTCCAAAAAGTACTGCTGTCAGGTGAGGTAAGGTCAGAAAGTTGTTCTAGCTCTTTCTGAGAATCAATTGAGCACCATCACCCTTGCCAGTCCTGGGAGACACCTTTGCTTCAGGTCTGACAAACTGCTCCTCAGTTTCCAGCTTGCCTCCTCCAGGCTAGATTTCTCTCTTCCTAACATTTTCTGTATTAAAAACCCCCCAGGTAACTTGCTTCCTGTCTAATGACTACTTGAGAGGATTCATAGTTACAGAAAATCAATGTTTTAAATGGTATTGAACAATGCTCTCAGAATCTCAAGGTGACTGGTTCAATCTTCCCTGATTAAACATGACACACTATCATCAAAGTAAGCTGCAAAGTTGTTCTTTGCCTGGCTTTTTGTGCCCTTTCAGGCACAGCCTCACATCAGTTCAACCAGGACCTCAGTCTGAGCTGCAAGAAGACAACGGGAGCATCACAATGCCTTTTAAAGGAGTGGAAAGAATCAAATGTGTTCAGTGTCTGAGGATTAGCTATAAGACATGAAATACTTCCAAACCACTCGACCATTTTGGATGAAATCTATTTGAAAGTATAAAGTGTGCAGTAAGATATCATATCCATCTCCTCACTACCAAGCTGTGTGGTATTTTCCTGCAATCTTCACACTCCAGTTAACCAAGGGCTGGAGAGAGAAGCAGGATTCCTTTTATTTAGTGAGTTTCTTTGCCTTCAGGCTGCAGGACAGAGCAGGAAGCAGCAAAGCTGGTCTGGTATTTTTTCCTCTCTTGTGCAGTGAATCCTTGCACACAGCTTTTGTGGGATGGTTTTAGAAGCTGCCAGCAGAAAATGTCAACCCCTGCAGGCAGAGGAAGGATTATGGTGGGGTTTGCAGATCCTGCTCCCCAGAGAACTGGGTGCAGTGACATCTTTTTCACTGTCCTTTGTGGCCATGGCTCAGAGGACAGCACTAAACCTCCCTGAATCACTTCACAGAAATTCACTGCATTTTCTCAAGAGAAAGTTCTGATCTCCACATATCAAATGGACACAAGTGTCTCCAAATACCTTTCCCAGCACTGGATTTTTGAATTATCATTCTGTGGCATGACTTTTCACTGGCCAGCTGACAAAGGACTGCAGATTTCTCCCCAGGGATATAAATATCAACAACTGAAGAACCGAGACATTCTATTTAATCTGATTCTCTACGCCTAAAACATCGATGTCTTATTTTCTAGACACATTTCCTAAGGTAATATGCCTGCTTTTAAGTCATTACAGTGTCAGTGACTGTACTGATTATTTAAATGAAAAAAACCCCAACTTTTTCAAATAAAAATGACAGGCTGACAAGTTCACTGCTGATAAATGGCATTTTGAAAAATCAACATGAATGCAGCTACAGTTATAGGACATACCTTTTGTGTTCAAATTTCTCAGTTTTGCAGTTACAACAATGTGTCTCCAATGCCTCAGGTAGAGAGGGATTTATCTGGCCCGCATAGAGAATTGTGTGATGCAATGGACAGAGCTTCAGTAATGTCCTGCAGCTTTATTGAAAGCAATGTCTGTAACCTTCAGAAGCCCTGAGTAGGAGAGACATGAAATAGTCTGAGAGGATGTTCTACATTCTAACAACATCTCAAAAATTAAAAGAACCTAAATATATTTCATTTAACATTGCAAACTCCTATAACTCATTCATGGGCATCTTGTATCTTCTCCAATTGATCTGAGCTCAAGCTTCAGAAACAAAAAAAAAAGCCTGGGAAACAGAAGGGGACAAATTTATCCCTGGTGCAATTCTATTATCTGCAGATGAATTCAGGCTATTTTGTTAATCTCATTCCTACCTCTGCCTTTTTTTCCCCCTAAATAAATTCTAAAATAATCAGTGTTGCTTTTCCTTATCCATCATGCAACAGAAATTATTTAGATCTTATTTTCTTGATGGACATGGATGCAAAGGGTTTTAAAATAGTGTGCAACTCTCTAAATATTAATTCCATGTATGGAGAGAGGTAAAGGATCAGTTTCATATTTTGAACTCTCCTATGACAAGCCTTTGTATCAAGGCTTTTAAAGGCTTGTGGCAAATCAGAGGGAATGTATTTTCTACTTTCATTCAAATTTATATCTGGAATTTATCTTCTCTTCCCCTTCATCTGGAACACAGTTGAACCCCAATCAATCTCAAGTTCTCCTTAAGACAACAGACACCTCTGTCCATTTTTGCAGGTGAATCTTTCTAGGATCCTTTCTATATTTGCACCCCTTTTGCCATAGGCTCCTTTAGCAAATCTGATAAGCCTTTTTAGAGATGGTGTCCCATGGAATTTTACCAACAGTATTTTGCATCTGAAGCATTTTTAATCTCACCAAACTGGTTTATTAAACATGTTTATTGTTTAACACTTCAGACAAAACTGTCTGAGGAGTTTTCTAAAGCAAACTACAGGAATGTAACAGGAATAACATAAATGATCCCATTTCCCACCTATTTCAGAGCCACACAAGTCCTAACTAATGGCAGATATTTCCCAGAAAAATGTACATACACACACATATATGCACTCAATCCTTTCCTCTATATATAATCGTCATTTATAAACCATCTAGCACAAAAATATATGGTCTACACAGTAAGAAAAGTTCCAGGCACTACAAAAATGCAAACAAATAGCAGCCCACACAAACTAATGTGAGTAAATACAAGTTGTCATGAACACTCAGTGTATGAGAAAAACTTAGATAACCTTCTCTGCTTAACAATCTCTTTCAACTGCCATTTATTATAAAAACATATTGGTTGGCACCAAATATACCATATTAAGCTCCTTGCCTTGGCATAGGAAGCATCATATGGACAACATGTAATGTTTGGCAGAATGCAGAAGTTTCCTCATCCTTTATGTCTACCCAGCAGAGGAACATTTTGATCTTATTTGGCATCGCTAATTAAAGTTATAGTGCCCCAGACTCCAAGGAAGTTTAAATGATTAATATACTCTGATTGCCTTTTCCATTTTTTTTTTACAAGACCTTCCATCAGGAATTCTCATAATAAAAAAAAAAAAAAAAAAAATCTGTTTAAATTAA
>VYZP01019800.1:3943-18767 GCA_013400635.1 Hypocryptadius cinnamomeus
TAAAGTTTCTTTACAGCAAAAGATCTGACAGATGACAAAGTAACAGTAGAAAACCTGAAAGTGCAGGAACACAGGAGATGTGTGTTGTACATCCATCATTTTCATTGCTGTTATTCCCCCATGTCTTCATTTCTTCTTCCCATAAAGGATATTTAAGCTGAGAGCTCAGGGCTGGGACGATGCTCTGGCTGACCATCAGCACATGNATCAAATAAGGAAAAGAAAATCTTAATTCACTTGACAGTGGATAGGGACTTCTCCTGAACATTTCCTGACTGCTCCTCTTTCCCAGCTTGTCCTGACAGCTGTCCCCATCACAGCTGCTCTGCAGCAGCGCACATCAGCAATGGGGTTTGCCCTTAGATAATATTATCATCTTCCTGATAAGCAAATTGTGCATCAAAGTGTTTAAGCTAGTTGACAAAAGAATAAAATTCAGTGCGTGTGACTGAGGAGCTGAACAGGTGAGAGCACAGAAATGGGATTTTGTGAAATGTGGACTTGTCTCAGAGGCAGTTTCTGTTAACGATGGGACAGATCTAATAAAGGCAGCACCTTATCAAGTTACTGTCAATTTTGTGGGAAATTATTGACATCACAACCAAATTTTCAACTCGTCTGTGTCATTATGGAAGCCTCACAACTTCAGTGGATTTGATTTGCCGGGAACCAAAGCAGATGAATTGTCCTGGAAGACAAATCACTGCTTCATGTGGATAAGACCTGATTACTTCTGTTTTCCTAGCAAGCAACAGCAGAAGATTGTATGGGTATATGACTGAAATGAAAATGTAGATTTCCAGAGCAAAGAGCAGTGAGAAAGACTGACAGCTGACTGATGCTGTGATCTCCTAGAGCAGTAATTATTACTGCATTCAAGCTTTCACATTTTCTCTTTCTCTTTTCATCATTTGTTGCAAACCTGGTTTTGTTTCCTTAATATTTCTCTGAGAGATTTCTGAGCCATCAGTTTGGAGATTGTGAGCATGATGAAGTTCTGTGCCTGGCCAGCCAGGAGGGTGCTGGGGCTTTGCTGGGTTCTGCTTCTTGTGCATCCTCCTGCTCTCATCTTCCCACGTTGGCTGCTTGGGAAAAGAACCATTTCCCTGACAAACAGGTATTTACTGCCTTGAGATACTGGTAATTGGTGCCTTACAGACAGCAAATTCACAAGCAGAAAAGTTTGTAAACAATATAAAAAATAAAAAGAGACACTTTAAAAATAATTTTTTCTGCCTCAGAAAATGTCTCGGGCACGTTGTGCCTTTTGAAATTGCCGTGTCTGGCACCATTTTTTTTCTTCAGCTGTCCATTGTTTGAATGCAAATATATCATTAAATTAAGCTTAAAGACATTTAAAATGATCAGCAAATCACATTTAATTTGAAATGTTTGTCAAGTCTTCACAATGCCATTGAAGAAAAGGAGGATGCCCTTGGATTAAGCCTGGTAGAAGATCCCACAGATTCCCCATTTCCTTTTGTACAGTGTGCAGGTCCATTTGGAGTTTTTCTTGTTTTCAGGCACCCATGTGGCATGTAAACCCTCAAAATGTCTGCTTGAATAATCCCTTGATACTACTTAATTTTAAATGAAAATAGTTTTTTCATTTTAAATGAAAAAGTCTTAATTGTTAGGCTTTCTATTTTAGGATAACTTCTGATTATTCTGATCATCAAATTATAGAAAGTATTTCACTCTCTCCCTTCATCCCTGCTCCTTCACTCAGCTGGATTTGCAGGAGATGCATTTAGCTAATAGAACAAGAAATTACAAGTGTATGAATAATTGTTTTTAAATGCTATTTAAAGTCCTATATATAGCATGAGTTTCCTGGAAATCTTTCCACATACTGTTTGGTAGGAAATAGTCTCCAAGCAGGTTACAATGTTAATTTGATAGCTAAACCTTTCCCAATAGTTGTGTTCTTGATTTGCTTATAAAAGAAATCCCATTTTAGGCTGAGTGATTGCAATCAATTTGCTGTTACCAAGTTATCAGAGAAAGGAGCTGTACCACATCATATGATAAAAAAATCCCAAGCAATTAATGTTAGCAAAAGCATTCTTAAAATTCCATCCTGAAACGTGTGATTCAGGCCAGTTTTTATCCCAACTGCTCAGTAAAAATGCAAAGAGAGGTTAATATGATAAAATATGGGACTACTTAAGCTGTTAATTTTCTAGCCAAGTTTAGATGAATATCATGGACTGGGATGCTAAAAGCCATCTAACATAAATGTTTAATGAACAAATAAAGCTGTCAAAGGCAAATGTGCCCTGTACATTATGGATGTATTTGCTTTGGGCAGATCCTGCAATCAGAATCATTGTCCGATCAAGGCCTAAATTCTGTTTTCCACCACTTTAGTATTTTTTAATACTCTGCTCACAGGCTGGTTTTGTAGGGTTGTGTGGCCTGTTTTTCAGGCCAGAATTATAGGGCCAGTTGTATAATTCTTCAGGCTTTCCAGGCTTGCAAATATTTTTATTGACTTGACCAAACTTCAGCTGTGAACCTTCTGCCCCACTTTTTAAAAACCACAGAAATGATGACAAAAATCTCCTTTTGTAGCTAAATACAGGATCTCAGGGCTGGAACTTCCCAGCCTGAAATACTTTACAGGATTTAGCAGAAAGCAGCAAATTCCCTTATAAAAGAAAATATTGTTTCTACCTCAAACGCTTCTAACACAATGCACAGAACATCACCAGCACTGCAAAGATCCATTTTCTCTATTTAATAATAAACCTTGAAGGGTTTTCTACAATATGTTTTTACGACTCCCTAGAACCTGTGTTTTCATTTCCATTTGGATATGTTTCATATAAGGCATTATTGATTTTCCAGCCAACATGGATCTTTGGGAAAAAAAAATATAATGATTTAGCCTTTCACTATGGATTCTTCTCATTTAAAGGCCTGTAGAATGGTTTTGGAATGCTGACTCACTGAGGTTTTTTGCTTTTTTTTTTGCTTTTTTTTTTTTTCCTATGGAGGTCTAATGCCTACCAAAACCCTAATGTAGGTAGTGAGGGAATTTCTTAAGAAAAATAAAAATTGTGTGCTGAGTGGAAACATTTTTATAAGTTCTGGTGGAGGTGATTATATGCATTTTCTTTGACACATCAGTAGAAACCACAGTAATTTCAGCAATTCCTTCTGTGTAAAAGGGCATCACTTTTGTTGCAGTCTTCCTACAAACGTTTTAATCAAAAGAGTTACCTTTGAACCCAAGGACTTCATTTTACTAAGACCTGGAAAGAAAATGAACATTTCTTTGGATAAAAAAGATAATGTGACATTAAAGTCTGAAAAGTTGATGTTCCACAGTGTAGAAATAAATGGCCCAAACCTGGCAAACAGCATGTTCTACAAGAAAATAAATTAGAGTGGCATAACTATAGTGACTGCTGAATTTGTACTAATCATTTGGAAATGAAATCCTCTTTTCATTAGCATTTCCATGCTTGCATGCATAATTTACAACAAAGGTTTGCAGGCACTAACACAGTTTTCATAAATGAGTCATAATTTTGGTGCTGCTGGAACCTTGGAAACTTTTTAATGCAGTTGGATTTTTACATAGGAAGAAAAGCATAACCTTGATTTTCTAAAAGTCAGATATAGTGTTTAAAATGTATGCAACAGACCTGATTTCCATTCTGTATTTCTTTTTGTAGCAGCCTGAATGCAAAATAAAAAAGTATAAAAAATGACCACAGCTACCAGAGCAAAATGGTGGGTTTAGGGCCTATTTTCTGCAAAATGCTGGAATTGTTTTCTAGGTGGGCACAGGCTGAGAATAATACAGGCAGTTGAACAGGGATTTAATACAGCTTTACCTAATAGGAGTAGGAAATTATATTAAGTCCCTGGGATTTTAAATTATCTGACGTTGAGCATGCTGATCATTTCATATTATTCCTGTTGCAATTCTGATGGGGGAAGTTCTTTTAGGGAATCTGGCTGACTTTGTGTTTTGAGAAAATTTAACTGTGGTTCTAGTCTGGAAGTGTTCAATTATGCTTCTAGAAATAGGTTGAAAACCATTACTTTAACTAGTCATTTGACCACATTTTGCAAATTGGCTGCATATTTTGTCTTCATTTTCCATGGCTCCTTTGCTCCTGCTTTCACTTGTACAAATGTCCTTGAAACAATGGGGAAGCTTCTGGGAGCTGGGACACAGAACATGGGCAGGGTGGATGTGTTCTTCTTCACCTCTTTCCTCCTCAGCTCTCCCTGATCCAGCATTTGTGCAGGGAAAGGAACAGAAAATCCATTTCTGTGCTCCCATCTTCCAGCAAAAACCCTGCAGCAGGATGGAACTGGCTGGGACCAAGTGGCTGAGGAGGATGGGATGAGGTGGGATTGTGTCCAAACCCTCTGCAGTGCTGGGAAGAGCTGGCTGCTCCCCTGCTCTGGGTGATCAGAGCCCTGCTGTGTCACCTGCTGGGCACAGAGGGCAGGATGGATTATTTTCATGAAGCAAAGTCCATTTAGAATTTATAGGATGTCTGTGTCATTGGCTTCAATGGAATTTGATTGATGGGAACAGCAAAATATCTCAGTTATTGTTGGTGTCCCACAGCTCTGCAATGGCCCTGGGGCTGCCCCTCAGGATGGGGAGCAGCACTGGAATTGTGTGACCATTAAACACAAGGGAATTAAAGACTGCAGAGCCTTTAAAATCACATTGCTGTGTGGTTCATGAGAGTGAAGACGTTCTGGCTTGTGGAAGCAGCAGCTTTGTGAAAAATGTGCTTGAGGGGTGAGCAGTGGATGGTGCAGCTTGAGGATGTGCATGGCCCTGCACAATGGGCTCTGATGAGAGCAGGGTGAGATCCTTCTCTGCATCTTTGACCTTTATTTCTTGGGCATTTTGGTGGTGTAGATAAGTTAATACAACCCCCCAAAAATTAATATATTTTTCCCCACGAAGATTAGAAATTTAATTTCATGGGGAAAACCAGAACCAACCTTTCTACAGCTCTGCTTGGCAGTGGGGTGAGGGACAATTTCAATGCCCCTTTTTAATCAGCATCTGAGTGGGAACCAAATCTTGCTGCCCAGCCACGTCCTGCAGTGGTGGTGTCAGGCAGGCTGTGCTGATCCTCTGCTACTTGTGGATGTAAATTGAATTGTGACAAATACACAGAGCAGTGCATTGCCTGGAGACTGAAATCAATGCTTGCATGTGCTCAAACAAAATTATTTTTCACTTGCACCTCTTTTAAGTGAAGTCATTTTAAAGGGGCTGTGTATTTTGTACTTTGCATGCATTGCTTTTTCCTTCCTGAAGAAAAATATCTGAACAATAAATCATCACTAGAGGAAGTTTTGCCATGTTTAGTGATTTCATGAGAGACATTTTTCTACCTATATGATATGCAAATACTTCTCAGGCATCCAGGAAACAGAAATTGGCTCGTTTTACACTGAAGATGTTAGTGTAAAATGTCTGTGGGTTTGGGGGTTTTTCATTCTGGGCTAACTTTACAAACCAAATTGGTTAACAGGAATGTGTACATCAAATTTTTTATAAGGCTCACAGCTTGAATTTACAGCCCCCATTACATCCAGCGAAAGATCTGCCTGTGTGTTTTGAACACCAAATTTCAAAGTGTTTTTTGGGCAGTTTTAGTATAGTGTTATAAGGAAGAATTTTAGTGTGGTAGTAAAATCTTACATCTGCTTTATGAGAGAGACAAATGTAGGTTTCTTAAGCAGAACATTATCATGTAGAATGCTTGTAAGATTTGTTAGAAAATCAAACTTAAAAGACTGTCATTTTCTTTTGAGAGACAATTTAGATCACAACATTACCCAAAAAAATCTTATAACTCTAGTTAAAGTTAGTAGAAAGAACTCCCTCTAAAGTGCTCAAGCAAACTATTCTTTTTAAAATTCATTACTTAAGTGGAGATAAATCTAAGCTAAAATATCTACATTCAGGCATTAAAAATTTGAGAAATTAAAAGAAACACCTACTCATTCTTCTTTTTTTCCTTGAAAGGTGACCGAAGCCCACCTTCCAAAGAGTTTATAAATAGTTTAATTGGCCCCTTGGCGTTTTAAAGCTCAAAATATCTGTGTGAAGATTTTATTATTGATTATATTATATATTATATTAAATCTATTATAATATATTATATTGATTATTTTATCAGTGGAAATGCAACACCCAGTGAAGCTGTTGTGGGGACAGACCAGTTTGGCTCACTGGCATTTCCCATGGACGAGCCCTGGAGAATTTATCCAAATATCAGGGTAACATTTCTGTTGTGTTACATGTGTAATTCAAAAGAAAATGAAATGGAGGAAAATATTTTCCTCAGATTTTTTTCTCTCTTCACGCATTTTTGAGAAGTGTTTTTTGTTTTCTGCATGGAATGGACACAGAATCTTCAGTTTTCATGGAAACAGAATTGTCGCAATGTGTGTATTGGCATTTCTGGATTCACTGAACCGTAAATTCTTTAAATTTTTGCTAAAACGACCTGATTTCACTGAAATGATAGAATTGTTGTACAATATTTGAGGTCAGCCTGGATCAATTTGTCCCCAAGGCCCAAGGACAGGATGTGGGATCAGCAGAGGAGCTGTAAGTTCATCTCCTGGCCACAGACAGCATCAAGGGCAGAGAAAAGCAGAAATGATCACTTGAAATTAACAATTCCACAGTAATAGCAATAATAATAATAATGATATTGAAATACCACTGAAAATGGGTACCCAATTTTAGACTGCTTTAGAAGATCTCCATTTCAGTAAAAAGAAAAATTCCTTCAAAATTCAAACATTTTGGGGACATCTCAAGATGCCCACATTAATCCGAAGTTTGTTTTTATGGTTTAGAGCCCCTTAAATGGAAAACTGGTGTAATGGACTTCAAAATGAGTCTTTTTTTCTCCTTGCTGACCTTGTGTTTAAGTCAGAAGAATTGAATGGAATTTATTGGCAGCTTTTATAATTGTTTTGAAAGCACTCTGCCTTCTCACTTTGTAACTGAATGAGCTGGCAAAGCTTTCCAAAAGAGCCAGGAAGGTCACTGGAAAATCGCTGGCCTCAGCCTTACTTAAAACAACATTTGTTAACTTAAGTTACATTTACTCTTAAAAACAAATTAACAATTTAAAACACTGGCAAAACATGGATTTGGCAATTATAGTGGAATTTCTATGAAGTATATAGAGCATTACCTCCTCATTAATAACACATTAGCTCTTCATTATTGCATCATTACAGTGAACAGCAGAAGGATTAATAATATCTGGTCACAGTTACCAAAAATCATTCCCAGTTTGGGAAATTATTTGGCCCATGGTCATCCCATGGATACATTTTGTTTCAATGATCCAGTGTGCTCTTAATAATACCAATAAAAATATAAAAATAGAAAGAAAGAGAAAGAAAAATATAAAATGCTGCAGTCACACACTTTGGGGCATCAGCTGCATTGTAGCCGAGGAAAACAAAGATGAATACATGAAATGTGAAATATCTCAGCCTCTTTCCTTTGCTTTAACTGAGGTCCAGCAGAGCTCTGTGATCAGAGTTTAAAGTGCATTAGAAAGTGTTTCGCCTGCCTTTTCCTGGCAGAGTATTTTCATTGTTCTGTGAAAAACTGAAGAGTTTGGAGAGCTATTGAAATCAATTCAGTGCATTAAAAAAACATACAAAACCAAAAACAACCAAACAAAACCAGCAATTGCTGCCAGTTGCTGTTTAAAAAAAAAAAAAAAAATTACATAAACACCAAACCAGGTGAAATCTCATTTGCATTCTATAGAATTAGAAAGGTGATTGGGAAACACAATATTGTGTTTGGAAATAATAAAAATTATAACATGTTTTGAATTTAAAAAATCAAAGCACTTCTTTGTGACTTGATGAAATATTTTAACCTTTTCAGAATTATTTTGTCTGTTTTTTCTTACTGGAAGGTCTTAGCAAACTGTTTTAATCTCTGCATCTACATTTTTTCAGTACAAATTTCTGATCCAAAACCCCATTCCACGACTCATAAACATCCATCATCCTTCATCCAGCTGAAGGAACCTTGGGTACATCNAAGGGAAGGATGGTGTGTGATGTGCCAGCTCTGTGGCACGGGGAGCTGCCCTGGCCCTGCAGCTCTCAGGGTGGGGGCACAGGAGCTGCAGGTGCAGCAGGCTCTGAGGGCAGCACTGCCCCTCTGCCTGCCACAGCACCCTGCCAGGGAAAGCACCCCACATGTGTGATCTGTCTGCTCCCGTGTCTGGCATCATTTGTATTTTCATTCATTCCAGGGGATGGAACCTGTGGGGTTCATATGGAATGGAGAGTTCAGGACTCCACTCTCCACAGTGCCTCCTGGAGAAGCTTCTTCATGAAAAAGAAATTATGTTCTAAAACACAGTGAAAATTCTAAAATAACTTTTTTGGGTTTTTTTTTGGCTCCCAGCTTTCCCTTCCAGCAAATAACTTATTCGGATTTCTGGTGTCTACCTTTGATATCATGGAAATGCCAAGCAGTAAAGCTGCACCCTTATCAAATGCAGGGAATAAAATGTAAGATCCACAAATAAATCCTCTTACCTAAGTAAGCAGCACAGAGATGGAGGATTTCTGCTTCAAAAACAAAACCCAAGCCAATGAATTGTTAATCCAAAGCAAAATACTCGTGGTTGTCAGCTGTATTCTCTGAAATGTTCCAAACAGACTTTGAAAGAGTTATCATTCATTAAGGCACACCTGACAAAAATACTTTATGTTTGGGTTTTTGTTTCAAATAACAAAACGTAGTCTGGGGCTTTTTTCAGATCTTGGTTCGTCTCAGTTTTGATATAAATGACTTGAACTTGTTCATAAATAACAAAATTGTCAGAACTGATGCATTAGTTGAAAAAAGCCTTATATTTTTCCAGCAGTAATGAGATTGTATTGTTATTATTTTCCTTTTTTTTTTTTTCAGAACATACAGCAATGATATACAAGAATACACTAACACCCAACATTTGGTGTGAGTAGTATAGTGAAGCAATCCTAATGGAAATGATGCCTTTCTTGCTTAAAGGTTCCCAGGAGAAGTATTAGAAGGAAAATTCTCACCCTGGAACGGAACAAATCAGACTAACTCCAGGCTAGATAGAACAATTTTGAGTGGTGTATGATACATAAGCCTAATTAGGTTTTGGGAAAGACAAACTGCAACAGCACTCCAAAATAATATGAAAAAATTACAATTTATTGTCAATTTATCCTTAGGAAATCTAGTGACAGAAACACATCTAATACAATACTGCTATTTGTATATGCCATGATTATAAGCTTTAAAGTTTTCATGCTGCTGCAACCTTTTTGTTTGTTACCTGAGTTACACAGGGGAATTAGGGAATTGTTCAGCTATCTGAAAGATTGATACAGAGTTTTTCAGCTGAGTTTCCAAACCGAGGAGGGAGAATTTGCTAAATCTTGTTAAAATTGAACACAGCCGTGAACATCCTGAAATGCCAACAGTTACTTTGCAATATTTCTGTTTTCAAGTCTCCCCAGAGGAAAATGTAGTTGCAACTTTTAATGTCTCAGAGAATCCTTGTTTCCATTTGCCTAATTTCTCTGGGGCTGGGGGTCTTATGCAATGGGATAATTGGGATTATTTTGGACTAGAACAAGGGTCTGTGCCAAGGGGCTCCTTGGACACAAGGTCTGGGTTCTAGCATGGCCAGGAAGGAGAACTCTTTCCCTTCCCTTCCCTTCCCTTCCCTTCCCTTCCCTTCCCTTCCCTTCCCTTCAGTACTTTAAGTGATTTATAAACTGGAGGAGTACAGACTTTTCAGACAGTACCAGGTGCAGGAGGCTTTGGGGAGAGGCTGCAGCAAACAGGAGTGAGGATGAAGGAGTGGGCAGAGAAATCTCACTGATTTTGGCCAGAATTGTGCTGGGTGAGCTGGAGACTGCTGGCTCTGCCCTCTCCTGAAGGCTGCTGAAACACTCAGATTACCTGTGAAGCAGCAAAGTCAGAAAGCCAAGATTCCTCTCCATAAAGCAGTTCTAATTTTAACTCACAATCACATATGCAGAGATTTTCATTTAGAGCAGAATAAGGGCCTAAGGTTTTGCTGTTCCTTGTGGATGCAGATTATTCTTGAAGCCACGGATAAAATTGTATTTTCTTTCCCATGTAATGCTTGGGATTACAATTTTTACTTTTATGTGATCATATAAGTTCCATTAATTCAAATGGGAAATGGATGCATGTTTTGCAGAGAGAACAGATTTTATTACTTTTGGTAGATTATTGTCCCCTACTGTCAAGAAACAAGGTGGATATTCTGGTCCAGATAATTTATTTACTCTAGTCAACTGAAACACAACATTTTACTGGGTCTTTGTCAGAATTAATATCTTTTTCATGACTGAAGAGAATCTGGCTCATGAAATTTATAATTCTGTCTTGATTTCAGATTTATTGGCAAATCTGGTCCCTGTTCCTGAGAGCACACAGAAAATTGCTCCCAAACTGAAGATTTTTGTGAGCAATTACACAAATGGGAACTTTTAATTATTGTTTCTTTTGTTCTGGGATATCCCTATTTTTTATCCAGTTTTATTTTAGAAATCAATGTATTACACTAAGATTTTGAAACAGTATGTGCTTCTTCAGTACTTCTTGAGGTTCTGTCTACTAGAGCTGGAGTGAGAATGTGAAAGGCATTTAGGTTACATTAGGTCTTTGGATAATTTAAGTCTTTAAACAATTAGGTCATTGTCTTCTTATAAGTAAACCTTTAGTTTCCTGGTTATTCATCAGTATAGTATATAAGGAATAACCAAGTGAATGACTTACAACCATTATTTAACTCAAATAATGAGGGAATTTTTTTCAGGAAGGTCCTGAACTGAGAAATTTGAAATGTAACCCAGTCCCAAGGATTGCCACAGAAATGGATACAGCACCAACATTGACCACAGGAGCAGGGTGCCTGTGATTGATGGGTTTCATAGGATTAATTGTCTTCCCTGCCTACTCTGGAGGTCCTCATTTCTCTTTACTTTTGTCCTAAATAATATGCACATTTCATCTTCCACAATGTCTTTTTAACAGCCTTTGTAAGGAAATTTTAAATCATCAGTGGTTGATGTTCCCATTCTGTTGGTAATTTCCCTCAGCTCAGCTGAAGGAACAGGTGTTTCTTTTTAAGAACAAAAACTCTTTTGCCAGTTTAGGTGCTGCAGGTGAGAGCTTTTTAAACAGCTTCTGGCTGGGTGCTTTAGGGCAGTGGAGGAAGTTTGAGTTGGATCTTTGTGTCTGTTTTACTCCATCAGAAACTGCTTGGTGATAAGAGGAACCTGCATTATACCCTGAAGGTGTTACAGGTATGATCACATGGGATTCTTAATGACTGTGGAATTAAACTCAGATTTAAACTCAGAAAGTGAGTTCTTTCTAGCTATACTACCATAGGTTTAAAGTTAAATGCAAATAGTGTTCTGTTTTTAAAAGGTGAGGTTTGTTTTTAAAGCTTTCTGAAGTTTTTCATCTGGGTAAAATAGTTCAGCTTTTGTGCTGAGTCAGACAAAAATGCTGTGTTGCCAAATGAAACCACTTGTTCTTCAGAACTCATCTCCTTGTAGCAGACTCTGGAATAGCCAAGCAGGGCGGAAAATTTGAGTTTCTCTTTATGTCTTGAGTGGCTACCCTACCTACAAGAAATAGAGAATTGCCCCTACAATTAATAATTGCAGCATCTTCTTCTAAGGGAAGGCCTCTCCTTGTCTGAGATAAAATTATGCCTGTAAAATGCATTATATCTGAACCAGAAGCTGGTTCTAGTGCTTTAGTATCAGTGGTATCTCTTAATCAAACCTCTGTCACTGAAATATAAATTAGTTCTAAATTGTGCAGTATAAGTTTTGTTATCCTTTAATAAATAAGAAATTACGTACACATGGAAATTTCAAACATATTGTGATTTTCAATTTAGGTATAAATCATATACAGATTTTATTTCTATTGTTGAACCTTTGTTGATGCACGGGTTTGTTTTTTTTTTTTTCTGAGTATTGGGGAAGTGTTGTAATGAAACAAGTATTTCACCCTGGGTTCTGGTGTGAGCAGCTGTCTCTTCTCCTCTAAGTCTTTCCTAAATAATTCCAAATTATCTGACTGCACTTAAATCATCTTTCAAGCTTGCATTTTTCCTTGAAGATTCCTGGCTAGCGTTCGGTGTGCTACCCAGAAAATGGTCAGTGGGAGAGGATCACAGGGACACCACAGTGGCATTGTCACAGGATCACTGGGTCCCTGGTTTTTGAGAAGGGCTTTGGGGCAGCTTTTCATGGCACCCTGACGTGTCCATGAAGCCACAGAGATCCTCCCACACGTGGGAGAACCATGGAAGACCAGGAGGAGCCCCCAGCAGCAAACCTGGGGAGCTGGGAAGGTGCTGGAAAAACCTGGGAAGCTCTTCCATTGCTGAAGGAACCCAGCTGGGCTGCTTGGCTTTCCTTCATCACAGAAATCACGAAAAGCTCTGTGAAAGCACAGGGACCTACGGAAATTCAAAGTATTGTGGTGTTTAGGTCCATCTGCCCAGCCAGGAACAGGTTCCCCAGGGAGGGGGGCACAGCCCCAAGCCTGCCCAGAATTAGGAAGTGCTTGGACAATGTTTTCAGGCAGAGGGTCCTGGGCAGGATGGGATTTGGACTTTGATGGTTCTTGTGGGTCTCTTCCAACTCAGGGTATTCTCTGATCTGAAAAAAATCATGGGTTTATTCTTTTTCCCTATAAAGTTCGAAAAATAATTGTAGAGAAATTGTAATTTCTCTGGTGTACAGAATCCTGTGCCTGAGAAAACAATTTAAATTTAAATAGAAGATTAAAAAAGCCTGAATATTTAATAACATCAGAATTTAATGGACAGCAGTTTAAACCAACTTTTCAAAGTCAGCATGACTGCAGTCTGTGATGGTGTGTCAGAGGTTCTGAAAACAACCTTAGAGGGAGATTTGATGAGAATTGATTGTAGCCTTATCACTGTGAATTTGTTATCAGATAGGAGCTAACTCGTGGCAGGTGTTTGTTTATCTGGGTTAGATAAAGCTGCAGAGCCAAACCTGGCTGCAAAAATGAGGAGATTCCTTCACGGCCAGAGTGTCAGGGAGGACAGGGGATGTGGCAGGGATTGTTATGAGAGAAGGAAAAGTTGAATTTTGATGTATTTTGAGGAGGGGAAAGGAAACCCACATTGTTGGGTTTGTTGGGGCTTTTTTGTATATGCTTTCAACTTAAATAGATTTACTCCTAATGTTTGTACATACTGCAAATTTCTGTGAATGAGCAAGAAATGTACTTGTAGAAGGAATTAATATTTGTTTATTAATGCTGTGCTGACAATGGTAAAAACTCGTTAATAGAGTCAGAAAAATGGAAAGAACTGAGGAAAAAGATAGAAAAATCCACAAGAAAATTATCATTTTATTTAACTTCTGTCCTAAAGGCTTTTATACTCATGCCCTTTTTGTCACTATGCTCTAATGAGGAGAAGGATGAGAGATTAGGAAATGTTATCAGCAGGGAGGTGGAAGTCAACCTTCAAATCCAGTTTCTGGCATTGTGGATTGTTAGATTGTAACTGGAATTTGGTGCCTGAATCACACAACGCCAGCTATTCTCACGTGGGTGAGAATAAGAGTTTAAACTACTGTCATTTGATAAACATAAATTAGGTAAAAGGTAAAACATAATTTAGCTAAAAGCCATCCTTTAACTCCTTACAGATCACCACATTGCCTAGAAGTCAAAATACAGTTTTATTTCAGAGAAAAATGTTATTTTCCCTTAAATAGTAACACATTAAAAACTGAACCTGTAAAAACCCAAAGATCTATTTAGGTTCTAAAACTTCCATTACTTTGTGTTTTAAGAGCATAAATGAAGAGAGCTGTACTTTATTCTGCATGAATTGTAATGCTCACAATTGTTTATTTAATAACCCCAGCCACTATCCAGAGATGTCTTTAAAAAAAATAAAGTCTGAGTGTTTTAAAATATCCCATGTGCTCCATAAATGTAATTAAAGAATTGTAATTATTTCTCTAAGCAGAGGTTTTCCCCCCATGTTTATGAAGTATAGAGGACTAAAATTTGGTTAAATTTTATTTACAAATATATAAAAATATAGTGATGTGATTTCTGTAAATGTTTATATTTTCATAAAACACTTAATAAAGTAGAGGCTAAGCTGGTCTATGAATAATTGGGGCTAGAAGAATGACTCCCATCAGACTACTTATTATTTTTTTGAGAAAATATCTTTTATAAAATTTAATGATTCTTGAACCCACATTATTTGTGGAGCATTACCTATTCCAGCCTGCTTGCTCCTTCCATTTCTTTCTCACACATATACAGGAAAAGTACTTTATTAATTAAACTACCACAACACATTTGTCCTGACATGTCAATCTCCTTTTCCGATCTCATTATATTCAGGTGCTGGATGATATTGGCTACAAATTCCTGACATTTCATTTTGTGTCCTGTCACCACCTATGGAAAGCAAAGGACAGCTTCTCTGGATCAATATCCCCCAAAAAAATAAAGCAGAAGCAGATTTGGTTAACCATATGTTAACCATAGGTTTTCTCAGGCAGTTTGTAGAAATAAGGTGTAAAGGCATGTGTTTTTTCTCCTCTGAGATCAATTGTACACAAATCTGATGTTTGGAGTCCATGGAATAAAGTGCTGAGATTCCTACAGAATATTTCTTTGTGAGAACTGATGCCTTGTGCAGGCTGACCTAGAACAGAGGCTAGATGGAGTTAAAGAATAAAG
>VYZP01019801.1:735-14409 GCA_013400635.1 Hypocryptadius cinnamomeus
AGTATTTTCAGTTCCTTTAGTTTTATCCTTTGAGAAACAGTCTTTGTTATCCAAGAGTGGCTACTGAGTACATGTTTTGACTGGCACCGATTCAGGCACTGCTCTTTTCACTGGTTTAGATATCAGCCTACACTTTCAGAAGCAGGGTCTGAAAACATAGTCTAAAAATTACTCTGGCAATCACATATACTCATCATTTAAAGCCAGAAGAGAATGCAAGATCATTTTGTGTGACTGCATGTTATGTTACAAGCCATTACATTTAAGCATTACACCTTATTAATTTCAAAAATTCAGTTTGACTATACTGTGCAGGTCCAGATTCATCCTGTATAACATAAAAGACACCCAGTGAAATGCCCATCTTGGATCCTCTGCAGACAAGAATCTATAGNTGAAACGCCCATCTTGGATCCTCTGCAGACAAGAATCTATAGAAAAAAATAACCCCTCAAGAGGGCAAACCAGACCAGGATATGAGCTGTCCTGTGAAGTACTCCTTCATGTACACAAAGATGGCCTTGAACTTCTAAAAAAATGCCTGAGAGTTTTAATGACTATTTCTATGACCCTGTGGCTACTCACATGGCAAAAGCCAAAGAATATCAGGGAAAGTAAGGAAAAAACAGAGAACAGAAATAAAAGTATTATTGTAACATTGAATAAAGTCTCAGTGTGTCCAATTCTTGTATATAAAATGCAGATTCACAAACAGCAGAACTTTCTTGACAAAAAGATGTGAAAACTAGAAATTTAAAGGACACAAAAGTATAGGTAAGTTTGCTGATTAGGAACAACTAAACGCAGTGAGGTTCTTCAGCTTGTCAGAGGCAGCTGAGAGACTATGACTGAGACAGTCTGGATGTTTTCATGGTTCCTTTCAATACCAGAGCTAGCTAACAGCAAACAAAGCTGGTGGCCAGCTGAACCAAAGGGAAGGGATTTGTGTGCATGTGTGTCCCAGGGTCAAACCATGAGAACACAGTTGCGCTGCACAGCGCGTAGTTACGCGGTGGAGCTCAGAAGTCTGATAAAATGAAATAAGGAGAATTTGTTGTCTATGACTTTCATCCTCCAGAGGTTTTTAAACAAATCTTATAATTTAACTACCATGCTTCTTAAATAGGAAACCCATTGCTTATTTGAACAGTGCAGGAGGTAAAAATGACAAAAAAGTGAGAGAAAAAGTTCATTGACTTGCAGCTTTTGAAGCTCCAGGAACAGACACTGTGTACAGACAGAATAGTAGCTCACGAATGACGATGACTGGTGTTGGGCAAAGCAGCATCTGTCTGAGAAAAAACATCTGGACTGCTGCAGCATTCAGCAAGGAGTGAAATTTATCTTGAACATTTTCCCTGTGGACTAGCAAAAATGCAATTTTTACACAGAATTGCTTTATAGCAGTTCAATATAATTGTATCAGAAATTTTAAGGGTATTGCAAAGTGGCTATCACAGATACTCTTTTAGGGAGTTTTGCCATTAGCATCACATGAACAATATTCAAATCACTTCCAAAAAAGCCATTTGAGAACCAGACCACACCTCATATTTGAGATCAATACGCAGAGGTCTTCCCACTTACTCAGTATCCAAGGGTTTGGATTCTATTTCAGATATTCTCAGCTGCACTTGGGCCACAATGAAATGCTACAGAAAGCTGTGATCCCACCCTCACAGATGTTCAAGCAGCAGCCTTGGCTGATATAAATTCAGAGTAGAGGGTGGCTGGAAAATGCTGCTTTCAGCTGTCCAATGTGAATGTCACAATGAATGGGCATATGGTTAAAAAAATCACAGACTGTTCTAACCTGTAACTGCAACTGGATGCAGGACAAAATATGCCTTTCTGCTTTTAAAGAATTATTTGTGTAACAGAAGTCATACGCGAGAATTGTAGCAGTGGTAACTGATTTCATATAAGCAAATTCTGCCTGATATAAAAGAACACGGTTGTTCCATGGTTAGGAAACACAACCTTTGTGAATTCAATCAACAAGTTTTTAAACACCTAGTGACATTAAAAAGAAAATGACTAGCTTTAGGGTGTATGAAGTATTGCAACCCCATAAAGTTTAAGCACTGGCAGGGAAAAAGAGTAATTGCTAAAGCAAACAGCTCAGCATCTGCTTTAGTTGCGTTCATCAGCGAATGAAGATGAGCATGATCCTATCCTGCATCCTTGCAGCTACAAGAAGAGATGGCCTATAACATAAGGGTATTGGAACTACAGAATGATCAAAATGGGGAGAGACTGGATATCAGAAAGTTTTTTTCACTGAAATGATGGTCAAGCATTGGAACAGGCTGCTCAGAGAAGTCATGGAAACATGACAAGCATGAAGATGTGGGACATGGTTTAGGGACATGGTTTAGTGGTGAACTTGGCAGTGCTGGGTTAATGGTTGGACTTGGTGATCTCAGAAGTATTTTCCAAGCCTCAGGATTCTATGATTCTCTGATCCTGATATATGCTGCAATGTTTTCTGCACATCATTGCATCAGTAACGAAAGATGATACCCCTCTGTAATAATTCTGCAGCTCTCTGCAATTTAACCTGGTGAATGAGCGGCTCTCCTCTTTTGATCATCAGATGATGAGTGCCGCCTGTCTAAGTAAGGAGTCTGTGTTTTCAGATCGACCATGTACCTGCTGAGATCAAACAGCAGAGTCACCTTTCAGATCTAACATCATATATCCAGAGACACCCCTGCTATGACAGAAATTACTCGTGCCTCTCATGATGAGGGATTTCCATTCATCCAGCAGGAGGTGAAAGAAGACACCTCCTCACTATGTGTTAATGTTTTTGTGATCCAGCAGCCCATGGGGAACCCTCCAGCTCCACACTCCACAAATGCCCACCAAGACATAAGCTGTCCATTGATGAGCCCATACTGTCCACCACAGAGGATAGTTTCAAGTCCTTCTCAATGTGTAAAACTGAGGCTAAAGTCCATACAGCAACTACTCTAAAACCCTCTTTTGTGTGTTTTGGCTACTATGGTCTCAGCAGCGAGCAATTCAGATTATTGCTCAAGGCCTAGATCCCAACTCATCCTATCCACTGAACAAAGGAAAAAAACCATGACACACAGATTAAACAGGGATAATAAGCTCTGTCATCTCACTGCAGTGAGTAAAGTTTAAATGATTTAAAATAACTTCTTGATTTGTGAGCAAGAATTAGCATATTCCTGTTTAAGTTATAAAAGAAAAAAAAAAACAAAATCAAAACTAAATCCAACAACTAGCCACAGCTCTTAAAAGTCACTTCCTATGGGTTACCTATAAGTCTAAAAAACTCAGCCCATTTGGAAAAATATATTAAATTCAATATATATTAGACTCAAATATCATAGAATTATAGAATGGATTGGGGTGGAAGAGACAACAAAGAACACCTAGTTCCAACCCCACAGTCATGAGCAGGGACATCTTCCACTAGACCAGGTTGCTCAAAGCCCCATCTAACATGACCTTAACACTTTCAGGGATAGGGCTGCCACAGCTTCACTGGGCAGCCTTTGCCACTGCCTCACCACCCTCCCAGTAAAGAATTTCTTCCTAATCTAAACCCATCTTCCTTAAGCTTAAAACCATTACCCCTTTTACTGTCACTCCATGCCTGCGTCAAAGGACCCTCTCCAGCTCTCCTGCAGCCCCTTAATGTACTGGAATGTGGTATAAGGTCTCTTTGAAGCCTGCTTTTCTCCAGACTGAACTGCCTCAACTCTCTTAGTCTGTCTATATATAATAGACTCCAGGGGTTAAGCTAGAGACACACAGGAAATTAGCTGCATGCAGTGTCTCAGACACAGGGACAATATTCTCACCTACCTACAAACAGCAATTAAAATGCCCAGACACGTGAAGAAATATTTTTTCTTTATCCTATTAAAATTCACCCCTTACTAGGAACGCATTCTGTTAAATGCATGGTTTGCCCTAAGTGTTATGTTACTGCATTTTACCTGGAATACTTAATTGTTTCCCAAGAATAGCAAATGGTTAACAGCTCTTCATACAGGAACTGTGGAGTGGTTTCTGTAAATTTCACTGCAGTTCACTGCCTGCATTTACACCAAGTGAAAAACTGACTTTTAGGAAAGAAAAAAAGAAAAAAAAAGGAAAATGCACAGGAGAAGCAGATAAGCTTTATAGATCCTAGAAAGCAAATGTGGAACTAGTGCTACAAAGAAGCTGTCTGCTGTACGAGAGTGCAAAGTACCTCAGAGGTGTCAAAATATGAAGGTAGAGAGATAGAGCTTCCTCAGGTTAATGGTCTGATAATATCACTGTTGAGACCTGGAAAGCCATTGCCTCAACATCCATTCCTGGCAATGTTGATATAAACTCTGCAGGGGTGGGGCTAGGGGCAAATTCTGGGGCTTTGCCTACCAGGCTGATGAAAGAAGGAAAATCTATTTCACTGCTTAAAAGACAAGAGTGGCTTTTGGTGCAGGAGGTCAGACAGATACACGGGTAAGTTGCTGTATAGGAGTAGTCTCAAAAAGGACTACTGAAATGAAAACCAGATAAGGGCCTGGAACAAGATCCTACAGTCTATTAATGCCCTGGGATAGTGTAAGAGAGACACATGGGAACTCAGACATAAGGAAAGTGGTGGGGGGGGGGCAGTTTGCAGTGTTGACAACAAATATGTTTGTTCTATGGTAGGTAAAAAATCCCTTGGAACAAAAAGCTCTTGCAGGCTGATATGGGAAGAAAAGCCTGTTTGTGGTGAATACAATGGGGAATTTGTTCACATTGAAGCAGACAAACCCATCACTTGAAAGCTGAAGTCGCTGTTTTGACCCTGTTCACTCCATGCTATCGAGTCAACCCAACTGGGTATTTAATCCCCCCCAGGACTAAAGAAATCCATCTCTCTCCCCTCTTGTGAAAAAGGGAAAACTGACTGCTCTGGGTGTATCTCCAGCAGACTTAGGCCCAGCAGGTGCTGGATGTGTGCAGCATCCTGTTCATGGCTGACTGCATTTTGCAAGTGTTGCTATCAGGACGAATGAGAAAGCCGCTCCACACATGGTCCCCGACCAGTGTTTTCTTCATTTCAGACTAAATCTGTAACTAGAAATTGAATTTTTAAGTTCTTCTCTAACAAAATTTAGGGTGCAGTCATTTCTATAGAGCCTTCTGGTACAAAAAGCCTTTCAGGTCATAGGGCACAATGAAACACCAAGACAATGAAGCAAAATTAATCAAAAATTACTGTCTCGAAAAAGAAGAAAAATGAGCACTGTATTCTGATTCTCAGTAACAATCTGCCTCCATGAAAAATTTCAGGTGGACATTCTGGGAAGAGGATGAGTTCTCAATCTGGTGAGACCCCAAACCAGCACAGAGATCAACAGCAAAAGCATGAGAAATATCTGGCTGCAATCACACCTTAGGCTGATAATTATATGCTGGATGTAGTTTGCTGTTGGAGCTGGGCTCTTCTGGGTTACAAAAATATGAAGGAAGTTCTGGATTGAGACAGTGCTCTAGGACAGGTATCCAAGGTCCTATTCTAATTTTACTGCCAGCATAACATGGGCTCCCTTTCATATCATACGAGCATCCTCAGATCTCTATCTCTGAGAACACAGGAAATTAGTTTGGAGTTAAATAATTCTCTGGGTTAAATAATTTAGGCTTCTAGAAGGAAAGGTCAGCTTGCAAGTGTTATTTTAAAATTAATAAAACAGTACAGGTATTCAAAAAATGGCAAGAAGCAATAATCCCATCCAGGCACCTTATATATTTTAAACATTGCAGCAAAGGAATTCATGTATTTCAAGGATGGAAAGGACTTGCTCTCCCAATAACAAACTGGAGATCCTACCACAGTATCCAGCAAATCTAGTTCTACATCTGATAGTACTCTACATCCAAGACCTTTGCACATTGCACCCAGTCCACAGGTCTCACATTCAAACTCCATGAGATAACATCATGCCCAAACAGTCCTTCCAATCTGGTCTATTAAAAGTTTCTCCTGTAATAATAAGGTGATAAGCATTGCATTAAATATTTCTGGATTGGCAGATCTGCCAGAACCTTGCTTCACTGTGGGAGAATAATGTCAGGAGGACATTGCAACGAGTCAGTCAGGAATAACTACATTAAATATTTATTATCTTGTGGTCACCACCCTTAATGAACGATCCAGAAGAAGATGGGGGTCAAAGACAGGATGAAAAGTAAGTGATATTGGTTTCAGGGCAGCAGAGAACAGAACAGGCAAGGAGGTCAGAACAAGGGTACATGGTTCTATGGGTGCATGGGTGATGGGCTCAGAACGGAAAATTAAAGGATGTCAAGTAGCTATGAAAGAACAGGGAGCCAGAAGAATAAACTTCAACAGCAAGACAGCTGTTGAATGAAGTCATCTCAGAAGGTGTACTAGTGGCAGCGTTTGGGAAATAAAAAGTGGTAGTAGAGCCTCTGAATTTACATGGTGGGAAAATGAGAGAGAGATGTAGGGGTAGAAATAGGAGTGAGGAGGAGAGAGGAAGAAAACAGAGACCTTGAAGACGGAAAGATGTGGGAATAAATTTCAAGCAAATGTGCAAACAGTAATGGATAATAATAGCACTCAGATGTTATGCAAGATCTTGTGTGTTTGCTGAGGGAACAACAAACTTCAGGCTCAGTAAAAGAAGATGGGCGGGTTTATGACGGGAACATTTGTGTACAAAGTAACAGCAGGCTTTCTCAGCAGAGGCGAGATTTACATCCTATACAAAAACACCATGGAACAACAGAATGGCTGGTATTGAAGGGATCTTAAAGATCATTCCATTCCAGCCCCCTGCCATGGGCAAGGACATCTTCCTCTACACCAGGCTGTTCAGGTCCCCATTTAACCTGACATGAACACTTCCAGGGGTGGGGCAGACACAACTTCCATGGGAAACCTGTGCCAGTGCCTCACCACCCTCATAGTGAAGAATTTCTTCCTAATATCTGATCTGAAACTAACTTCTTTCTGTTTAAAGCCATTATTCCTTATCCTATCAGTACAAAAGAATACATGTCAAAATAATGCCTGTCTGGGAATACCAAACAATCCCGCACTTTAGGTTGTGAAAGCTCTACAATAAACAAGCCCAGGGACGAGGGCAGCTTCTGTTTACATCAGTGCTGGCACTCTTCTCACAAGTCCTGAGGAAGGACCTGAGCTCCAAAGATGCTGCCTGAGGTAGAGTACATCAAGGACACAGCATTATCCATTCTTGTCTTATTGCCCAGAAACACACTCATCTTTCATAATCAGCAAGACAGCAGCAAAACTGTCTGGCATAGCACCATGTTTTCATTTTTCTTCATTTAATTGTGCTCTGTCCCACGGCACGGATCAACAAGCAAACAACAACATGCAAAGAAGAAACTAAGAGCTCGTCAGCAGGTCTGACTGGGGAGATTTACTTCTTGAGAGCTGGGCACAGAGCCAGATACATCAATGGTGGGACTTGCTAAGGGACATGGAGGCAGTGCTGGTTTTGTAAACAATTCGGAGAGAAGAGGCCAGAAAACCAAAATCTGAAAGAAATAATCTTTCATTTTCACATTACTGACATAAAACTCCACTGGAGAAACTGACTGAACTCTGAGCTCGCATTGCACAACACTTCAACCTCCACCAGAGCTTGCACAAACAGAAAGTTACAAGAACGGAGCAAGACCGGGTTTCGAGGTTTCGTATTTTCCCAACCTGACAAAGGAATTCTGTGGCTTAACTGAAATGGCTTTTATGACGCATCATGTCTTAATTCTTACTCATTCCTCCTCTCCATCCCTCCCAGGATCTCCTCTCGCACCCTCCCAAAGCAGACTATTTCCTTGAACAGCACAACACTTCAATCCAATCTTAATCTGATTTCCCAAAAGGTGCGGAGCTCCCTTTTCCCTCTCTCCTTGGCACCTGCTATCTCTACAGCAGAGACTGAACCTGTTCTCCTGCGTGCGGGCGCTCGGCGCTGGCTTGGCCATTTTCTTACTGAGGCACGGCCTCACTGTAAAGAACTGCTGAAGAGTGACTTGTTTCACCACTGCCCGGCTCCCTCGATAAGATCTGGAAGGACAACGGGCCACGCTGGTCCCTGGAGGACCGGCCGTGGCGGTCCCTAGCGGGGGCGGCCACTGCGCTCCGCCGCGCCGCCATCGCCGCTGCGCGGCCCTCAGCGCCGAGCTGCGCGTGCCGCCGAGCGCTCGCGCGCAGCGCCGCGCACGTGGCGAGCGGGGGCGGTTGCCGTGGTCGCCAGGCTGGCGTGAAAGTGCCGGGTCAGTGCCGTAAAGCGGCGCCCAGGCCGCTGGCCGAGGCAGGAGGAGAGCTCTTCGCGGAGCGCCGCACGTTCTTGGTGGTGATTCCCTGTCTCGCTTTCTGTAATTCTTGGCTTTTTGCTATTTTTCTGTGTTATTCCTTGCTCTTTTCTTTGATAGTGAGTGAAGGTGAATTATCGTTTTGATTGCCACCGTTTGACCTCGTTTGTGTCTGCTCGCTCTGGCTATTCGAATCCATCCTGCCGCACCCTCCCGCTGCGTTCGCACCTTAGGGACAGATCCGGATCGGGACACAGACAACTGCGAGATGCAAGAAAAAATTGTGCTCGGTGGTTAAACTCGTGCATTTGGCAAGACAGCAGGAAGGAGAGAGAATGGTTTGTCCTTGTCACCGATTTCTCCAAAAGCCGTGGTAGTCTTCCAGCAAAACCCTTTGACAACAGATGCGACTCTGCCACCCCCAGGATGATTCCAGGGGCTGGACCACCGTGCCAATGCCATTTAGAAAAGGCAAAGGAGACAACCAGGAGCAATAACATGGTTCATGGGTACATCATGATGAGATAAGGAACCCTAAGACCACAGCTGAGTAATACACAGCCTGCCTGTTGCACTTGTCTTCTGTGAATGTCAGGGACCTTAAAAAGGTATGGTTAGCACCATATTAAATATTGATCAGCTCATTCATGCTGAAGTGACTGACTTCACCAAGATCATGCAGCAGTGGCAAAACCCTGGAATAGACAACATCATGAAAAAAAGCCTCCCACTCAGAAATTGCCTTGTTGACATTACAACTGCATATTTATGTAATGCTGTTGTTCATAACATACCTGTGAGACACAAGGGATACTTGGAGGTCCTCTTGCTCATTCCACAACACATACAGAGTTATCCAAAGACATGGGATGCAATGCCATGGGACCCCATTGTTTATTTCATTAGACTTGGATGGGGCATTCATTCCTCAGGCTGAGAACAGGGAATGGGGATTGAGGAAAATGTGCCCACCTCACTGAAGAAGCTCGAGTAAGAAGAAATCAAATTGGAGGTTCTGAAAAAGCACAAACATGCTGCTTTTATCTAACATAGCAAATCCTACCTACTGCTCTCCAGTTTTATGCCAGTTTTATCCAACTCTACTATCTGTCTGTTGCTGGTGTTATTCCTTCTGAGAAGATTTTTATCCTATCTGCCCTTCAGATTAGATTCCTGCATTGTACTCATTTTAGATTTAAAGCCAAAATTTGTCCAGAAACCTGAACATGAAGCCTAATTATCACCTTCGTTTGCAATATTTTATGTATATGTCAAGATAAACCATAGTCAGGTTTTGATGCATATTTCATGTTGCTTAGAATTATGGTCTGTGCTACAGTGGCAAACAAGATCACTTGCCTAATTTTACCATTGCTCAAAAGTTATGATCTGCTGATAACTTCTAGATTTATGTATTGTAAGGCAGGACACTCTCATATGAGCAAGTCTCAATTTTAGCAAAAAATTATTTTTTCCATGCAACAAGTCTTTGCTATCCATCAGGGTGTATTTCAGGATCTGCCAGTGTATTTAGACATACTCTGTAGTTTGGCACAGTAGGGGATCAAAACACTATTTCAGGATTGCTGACACTTTGTCAATGCAAGTGATTTCAGAAGGTAGCTTTGTTATATATTTTTGATAGACTAAAGATGAATTTTTTCAAAAATGAACAGCAAGAGACACATGGTGAATGGAGAGTTGATAACTGTGAAAAAAGCAGCATCAGCAAGTAACTGGGTCTCCAGCTTTCTAGGGACTTCTGCTGTGAGATCTGGCTTCTTGCCTCTTCCCTTCAACTTCTTCTTCTAAAGAGTGATAAAATTGTGCTACTAATTCCTGACACAAGGAGGAAGATAGAAGCTCTGTCCAGACGAGATGGCAGTGCTGCAGCAAATATGTCTGATGCTCTTGCGAAGGAGTAGCCTAGCAGAAAACTTCCATGTGATTTTTCCCTTCTCGGAAAACACAGCAAAGATGACTCCATCCATTTTGCAACTTTGTCATGGCAAGACATGATTTCTTAAGAATCCAGAAAACAATGGCTGATTTAACAAAGGATTTGTATAAGAACAGGGATGCTGTTAGGAATACACAGGAGTTAATGCCTTGGTTTACATGGAGCAAGTAAGGAACAGGTGGTGAAGCAAGAAATTGAGGACCTCAATTATTTACTGCAGGTGAAAGTGCATTTAGCATATTCACTTAGCTGTCCTGTTTTCATGTTAGACTTGGCAGTTATGGCTGAGGTAAGTAAGTTCTCCCTGTGTTGTCACTTGGTAGGAGAATTTCTTATTCTGTCCCTGGATTTCTCATGTAACAAGGCAGGATGCTGTCAAGACAGGTGCTGAGTTTCACCCATAGTGTGAAGACACTACAAAAGTACGTGATAAGTTATTGCCAGCAGCATCTGTAGAACAGGTTCCAGGCAGGGTTGTGCAGGTGTGAGATGACAGTCATCATAACCAGGGTACAATCAGTCAGTTCCCCAGACCTTTTAGCAATTTCCAGCTGATGGCTTCATGGGTTTTCATTTTAAAAACAAGTGGAAGACCCTCATCAAACTAGCCCCTTTTGCCCTCCTATCCAAGGATATCTAGAAAAATCTACTGACCTTCAGAGAGCAATTTAGGCCTAATGTTCTGAAATTAAACTGGCAGGTGTGTATTAAAAACACTCATTTAGTCTGCAGTGAAGGGGAGGTTAAGTAAGGTCAAAGAGTGCCTGCTTGACTTACGTCAAAAAGTTATTCTGTTAATTTTTTTGGTTGATCTTGACTCTTTCCCTGCAAATGACAACACTATTATTAATGTTAATTAGCCTAGGCCAAGTAATGGGATCATTGCGGAAGGAACAGCTTTGATGTGTGCAAGTAACATCTAATATGTGGTGTAATAGTGCTCTGTTACTACTCAATAAAAATATATTTCCAGTGATTAAATACAGGAACTGGAATTTCAGTCCCATTAAGTTAATGGCAGAACTCCCAGTAACTAGAATGGGATGAGCAGCATTCACTTTTATAAAAATCCACTACTTTCACCATTTTTTTACACTTGAGTAAGCCAAAGGAAATGTCACTCTGCCATGCCAAAGACCTTATTTACTCTTTTCTACAATTCTTTTCTTCTCTGTCCTCAGTTTTAAGAGTCAGATCTCTGTCTTTCTCACTCCATCTTACCATCATTGAGCCATGCTGTTCACCAGACATGTTACTTAACCAACACAAGCTTTGTTTCAGATTCTTAGATTGGGTCAGAAATTGCACCTGCTTCTTTAATGTTTTAAATATCATACATAAATTAAACTAGTATATGCCCAGAATAGGAGCATGCACTCATGCTTTTACATCCATTTAAATAAATGTCTTCATCTTAACCTCAACAACACCATCTATTTCTAATCAATTTTTTTTTTTTAAGATAATTCAAAGATGGATATTTAGGGCTCAAAATATCCACTGTTGTGACTGGAAAAAAGGTCAAATTAGAAGAAATTGTTGGGTAAAAACACCTCCACAGGTCCCTTTCTTACTGAGCTGTTCTACGACTGTAAAATATTTGGAAATCCCAACTGAATGTCTTCTGCACGAGTGCATATCAGTGCTCTTGTGGATAAACAAGATGTATAATTCAACTGGGATGCCCCTACCATTCCTAATGTACTTTGGACAACCCACTCACATGTTCACAGTAAGTCTGATGTATATGGTAGATAATAGACTTATTCGACAAATCTACACGTCAGCACAGGTGTGGTAGATCTCACCGTTCCCTAACACGTCACTCCTATAACACGTGGATTTCCTATAGCACAGAATCATAGAATATTTTGGTTGGAAGGGGTCTTAGAGACTATATAGCTCCAGCCTCCTGGTCCATGGGGAGGGATACCTTCCTGGCCTTGAACACTTCCAGGGATGGGGCAGCCACAACTTCTTTGGGCAACCAGTGCCAGTGCCTCACCACCCTCACAAGAAAGAATTTTTTCCTAATATCAAATGTCAGCCTGCCCTTCTATCAGTTTGAAGCCTTTCCCCCCAGTTCATCCCCTTGTTCAGAAGTCCCTCTCCAGCCCTCTTGAAACCCCTTTAGGTACTGGCTGATAATCCAGGTCTTTCCAGAGCCTTCTCTTGTTCAGACTGAACAAGCCTAACTTTTTCAACCTGTTTTCATATCCACCAGGTGAGACCAAGAAGTCTGAAATGCATATGGTGGGTTGGGTTGACATATGTGCAGGCCTAAGTAAGCCTGCACAGACTGAAAATACTCCAGAGACAAAGTTGAGCCTTGAGCAAACTTTCACATTACTCAGCAGAGCTCTAAACACAGCCACATCTTTTGTTCTGTCTATATAAATCTTGCCTGAGACTTTCTGTTGCATAGTGCATAAATAATGTTGTGCTTCTATTCCCTGTCTGCATTGATCCACACTGTCCTTTGCAACTTCATCTTGGGTGACCCTGCTGTCAGAGGTAAGACCTGTCTGCAAAAGAGCTGAAGACCCAGAGTGTAAAGCAAAGTTTACTCTGTTGCGACTGTCACCGTGATCTGCCTGAGTGCCCTTGGTGAATTGCTCCCAGCTCAGGTAAGGTTTTCTTACCTGAGAGGTCCCAACAGAACTGGAAACACTTCACAGAGAGTTCTTTTAATCTTCCTTCCTACATCAATTCCTCCAAATCCTTTATGTTGCCTGGAAGGAAATTATTGTCTTGCAAAAAAAAAAAAAAAATTTTTTTTTAAAAAGGGCATTTCATCAAATATATCTTAATTGCATAATATTTTAAAAAGATACATGATTCCCTTAATTCAAAAGGCTAATGAATAATTTTTAATCATACAAAAATGTCACGTCCTATAGTGGTAAGCAGCCGAAAAAGCCCAGGAGAAGTTGGTAGGCATATGCTGGCTTGCTCTTTCTGTAGCGTGAAAAAAATGCATGAGCCTGCTGCTGGCTCTTGACTGCACATGCCAGTCTTAACTTTGGAGAAGTAATCGCTTGCTCCTCGACTCATTCCTCTGTTTTCATCATTTGATTGCAGATTCCAGATGGGTTTGGTAGCCAGTAATTACTTTTATAACTGGAACTCACTTGCAATGCATCAGGTTAATGTTAATGGCGTTCTGTACAGACACTCATAATCTTCTCTAACTTCTCTCCCATGCCAATGTAATAGTATTTCCTTAATACTAACCAGTGATTTTTTTTTTTTTTTGACAGCGGGTATGTGGGAAGGAGCAATTTACATTTTTCCAGGCTCCTCACTCTCCTTCACTATGTTTATTAAATCTGTATGTGTTACTTTTATTTCTTAGTGCCAATGGATTTTTCTTTTAATTACAG
>VYZP01019802.1:140-21705 GCA_013400635.1 Hypocryptadius cinnamomeus
TACTGAAAAAACTGAATGGCCAATATGAGCATTTTACAAACTTCCCAAGCAATGAAATATATCCCCTACTTTCTGGACTACTGTTTTTGAATCTGATGCACGCAGTCACCAGTGATCTGGAAATACAGTAATTTGTTGGAACTATATGCAGAGTTTTATTCAATTTAGAAAGAAAGGGGAATATGAGCAAAGGGGAGTGAAAGAATATTTTATTGAAAACAATGCTCCAGATGCATCCAGAACAGTCATCTGGGAGATATATAAAACCATTACATATAGAATAGAGTTTTTGTGTTTCTCCCAAAGAAAGTAAAAATACAATATAACTTATAATTAGTACAAACAAAAACGAGGTTAAATTCACAGTCATATATTGCCAGAATGATTCTAACAGGCTGAATGGAAAAGCTTATGTAGGCAGAATTTCAGCTAGCAGGAAATATCTTATATTTATCTGAGTTACAAGACAGCAAGAATGACAGAACTACTAAATTCACATGCAGGTTTCTAAAATTAATTTTTGTTTGTAGAACAAACTGCCAGATTACCAGCATCCATTCTTACATACTTTGGAGCCACACACTTCATTCATACGATGTTATTCTTATTTTCTTACAGAAAACAACTAATTTTTTGTTGCTCCAAATATAATGTTTCAGTGTTTCGCACTGACTAGGTGAATCTTTGACTGTGGGACCTTCCTGATGGAAATGCCGAGCAGGGTGCGAGGGTGGGGGAGATGAACCACAGGATAATTTACAGAAGTGCATTGCAATTATTTCTCCTTAATTATGCATGCAGCTGGCTCTATTTTAAGCCATGCCAGTGTGCTGTGCACACGAGCACTAAGGGTATCTGTCACTCCATGTGTCAGGCCTTCAACATTCTCACCCACCTGCCTGCGAATCACCAGCAGCAGCCAAAGAGAAGCAGTCAGGCCTGTGGCCACCTGCCATTCATCAGCGCTGTCAGGACATGGCTGCTGCCTCCTCATATTTCTCTCACGTCAAGACTTTCTTTGCACTGTGTTCAAAACACCAGGTCCATTTGCTCTTTTCTACCAAGTTACTCTATGAACCTCTAATTCACCAGCGAACTAAGCTGAGTCATTTTTGAGAACACAGTCACAAAAATGTAAGCTGGCAGTTAAAAACAGGCTGAATTACTGAAGGAAAAAAAAAATCACAGTTGTGTTTATATTAATTAAATTAAATAATTATATACCAAAACTCAGCTTGAATTTCCTCTCAAATGACACTGCTGCACTTTTTTTTTTCACTTCCTGGCAAAGATTCTAAATTTTGTACTAATGCTTTGTCCAGACACATATTGAGGAAATGCCATGTTTATCCAGCTTTTCAGAGCACGGGGGAACCTTATCATTGGTAGAAAATAATAATCCTGTTTTGCCAGTGCTACGTGGAGATGCTCAAGAAAATCAGGATCATTCCTCAAATACAAGACACCACCTAGAAAACTCTACCAACCACAGCACAAGAACATACCACAGCCATAAAATATAAGCATGGTAAATCTGTTCTAATAAGCCCTGGCTCTATCATCTCCACCAAACAGGAAACAAACAAAAACTCAGACACTCTCATTCCCACCTGGCTGCCCACCAGGTCACCCCTGTGCTACCACATATGTTCCCAGTGTCTTTACATAGTTACTTACATTATTCACTAAGTCCTGCCCACAACCTGCAGCTTCTTTGGGACAAAATATCTCATGGAGACACTTCTCTCCTGGCCTCAGTATGAAGAGTGGTCACAATGACTCAACATGAAACTGTGGAGAATGCTTAATAGTCTAGAAGAGTTAGGCATGCCTAAAATAATTCAAATAATGGTCTGTTTCTTAATGGGAAACCCTGTAAACCATTTAGCCAAAAATCAGGGTCTTTTCACGTGGAATTTTTATGTATGGACTTGGGGATTTTTGCATTTGCAGCACTGCCTATGCTATTTTGCCAGAAATACCCTGTATTTGGGAGATGATCTTGCATGACCTAAGTTTGATTCTTACTAACAGCAAAGCAGCACTGCTACCTTCTCTTCCTCTTCTTTCCACTCTTCCTCTCCTCTTCTGCCTTCTCCCCAAAAAAGAAATGGCAACACAAGTGATAAAATGGGAGTTTTGTCCCTTCTTATCATGGAAGCTTATTTTACTTTCAAATACCATTGTTATTTGCATTTAAATTATGGTGTGTGTGAAGCTATGAACTCAACTTCTAATTTGTACTAAAACTGACACATAGTCAAGACAATGCAATAAAACACAGTAGGTCTTCAGACTGCACTCAATCAGTATAGGCCCCAACCATGTAGTAGACATTAGATAGGATACTTAAAACTAGCATTTTATTTGGTACCACATGTTACAAAAGTGATTTCACCTAGTTTTGAATTTTTTCTTGGCATGCTGCTGTGAAAGGTGTTCCACCTGCCTTTGGAATTTTACCCTACAGAAGAACATGTGGAAGAGCAAAAGATTTGGTTTTATCATACAATAAACAGTTAAAATCATGCAGGCACCACGTAGGCAAATAATTCCTATGGTATTCACCACTGAAAGTCATTCATTGACATAAACAAATGTAAGGGGTTGCAGGAAAACAGTACACAGACTCATCAAACACCTTGCTCTAACAGCTATTTCTGAAGCAAAGGATATAGGCTATTAGAGTTTAGTAGATTATGAAACCACGCAAAATCCACTCATTCATGGAGATAAGATTTATTGAATCACTATTCCCCCTGTTCTTTTAAGATATTTCATAATGACACTGACAGATGAAAGGCTTGCATGCCTGGCTCCATAGCCCAGAACACTGCCAATACTCCAAAATTTATCAAAATGACAATTCAAAGCTATTTTCCCCTAGTTATTATAGAAGGGTCAGTTGGATTTTACACAACTCATCTTGAATGATTGATTAAAGACACTGGAAAGACAGTCACTGTTGCCTTCCAGGTATACAATGCTGGAATGCTAGACACATCTCAGGATCCAAAGTACACCTTATAAAAGTTATTGATAAAGCATGGACCTCAGGGAAGCACCATTATTTTTTGCTAATAACAATACACATATTCTATTCCTGTGAAATGTATGTGTATCTGAAAGGATATTTGAGGAGGAAACATGAGAGGGGTTGGTTACGGATGGAGGTTACACAAGTTGGAGCAGCATTCAATGTGACAGTGCTACAAAGAATTCGGGCTGTCAAAACACAATGATATACATCTTACTGGATTAATTTTTCTCCAAAGATCAGAAAATAATAGACTGATTTGCCTGGAAGATCATCTAGTTCCAACCTCACTGTCATGGGTGGGGATGTATTTCACTAGACCAGGTTGCTCAGAGCTTCATCCAACCTGGCCTTGAACACTTCTAGGGATGGGGCATCCACAGCTTCTCTGGGCAACCTGTAACAGTGCCTCATCACTCCTTCCTAATACCTAACCTAAACTTCCCCTTTTTCAGCTTGAAGCTGTTCTTCCTTGTCTTGTATATGCTCTTGTAAATAGTTCCTCTCCATCTTTCTTGTTCTGGAAACATATTTATAACATGTTTCTGTTTACTGGTTCATTTTTAGTACACACACAAGAGTAAATTTCACAAAGAAATTAGCTATCTTCCTCCATTTCTTGAAGCTAATCCAAGCAGGACATTTCTTGTCTCAGTCTTTGTCACCTCTACTCTTAGCAGATGTCTATTCAAAAAACCCACAAACTATTTTACAAACAGCAGAAAGCCCTGAGGTCACTTCTACCTACTTTCCTGCAATACATAATCTTCAAAATTAATTTCATTTTTTCATGATGATTTTGTGATCTCTTTTGATGCCAAAAATGTTATTTTCTTTTCTTTCCTGGGAGGAACTGCATTTTTAATCAGGCTTCCCAGAAAGAGCTTTTGCTGATCTTAATATGAAAAGAAATCTATGAAAAAAAATATGCCTGGAAAATATTACTTCGGATGACAGAGTTTATTTGACAGCACAGAAGATGAAAAGGCTTGGGTCCTTAAATTCTGTCTTCTCTACAGACCACAGAAGAGTGTTTGGAAAGCGGAACAGTGAAATACGGTTATGCCTAGAGACTGCTTGGCATCTCCTGCACATCACAGGAACATCTGGAGAGATGCAATTACAGCACAAGCAGCTGCAATGCCCCCACTTGCTAATCTGAATTGTTTCATTGTCACCTTGTGCTCCCTCACTGACTGCTGCATCTACTGAGCGACCTGCATTTTATAAATCAATTCTCAACTATGTTGCATTATCATAGAAACATTAGACAGCAGTAGGTTCACTGATCTGTTAACAGAGCAGGCAGGTGTCAATGGGATGACCTGCTGGCTGTTGAGTGAGCCAAATACTCGTCCTGTGTAACAAGCAGACACCCAGGCCGTGCCCAAAAGCAGTTAGGGAACTCATGCATGACTTGGGATTTGACAATCTTGTCAAAAATCTGTCAGCTCCCTAATGAGAGGCACTGCTTTACTCTGCTGATGTGTGTGGTGAGCAATCACGTGTGCAGAGTACCATAAATCTGAGCCTAGTATTCCAAGCAGATATATTCAGTTTGCTGGCATTCACAAAAGGCAGAATAAAACAGCTAAGAACATGTCTCACAGGGTAACACCCTTGAGCACAGCTCAAGCTGCCCTGAAAAAGCCCGGCCAAATTCTATTTGATGATGTCCACAGTCACAGAATCACAGAATTGTTGAGGGTGGAGGGGAGTTCTGAACCTCTTTAGGAATTGCAAAGACAAAACTTTTTTAAGTTTTTGGTGTGACAAGAAGCTTCTCTGCAGCTCCCAATCAAACTGCAATGGTACAGATATTTGCATTTGACCTCTTTCAGGTCGGGAGGAAAGCCATGATGTTCAGGCCCTGCTCAGCTAACACTCTATTACAGACACAGAGTTTTGACTGGGGCATGAGGGCTGCAGTGACCTGGGGGAGCTCACTGCCACCCTTTGTCACCCATGGCCAAGCACTGACCTGGCAGGCACCAGGCTGTGACTCACTGCTGGGTTTCATTGGGGTAGCAGCATGCATTCATTAGCACTAACAAGTAAATCATATCAGACACCAAAAAGGGAGAAGAAAAGGACAAAGTGAACTCCATGAAGTGTTGCAACGTCAAAGAGGAGGTCAGCATCCCTCATCTTCCCTGCAGTATCAGAGATGGTTCCCAATGACTCAGATTACAGCACAACCCATTCAGCACAAGGCCTTGGGGAGAAAGTCAAATTCACTTCTATTCCCTTTTTCCTTCAGCAACATCACAAGGTTCATCAATGTCATTATTTTATTGAGAAAAGAGAATCATGAAGGACCATGGAACTGCCACAAACCTTCACTTTCCACATCTCTCAACTCTAGCAATTTGTCATTTTCTTGGGTGTCAGGCTTACTTGTGTTGACCTCAGCAGCTCCAAACATAAACACTTCTAAAAATTGTATTTCAAGGAAGATGGTTAACAGATGAAATCTTATTTGTTTAATTCATTAGTGAATATCTTCAGTTATTGAATAGCACAGGATAAATAGCACGAATACTAGTGAAAATTGGAGTCCTTCACTACTGAGACATCAGTTTAAAAAACAAAGTAACTCTTCATTTTATGGATGATTGTGGCTGACGGTGAAACAGTGAAACTGCCCTTATCTCTCTCCACTTTAAAGGGTAAAGCTGCCGGCCACATTTCCCATTTAGCCAGCAAAATAGTTGACAAGTCAGTATTTTATCACCTTTCTGTGGAACCTCCCTTAGGTTTGTCACAGATTTAGTGCTACTCAGAGGAGCTGCACACATTGCTTTTATGAAGTGCCTTTATGAGAAGAGCTACTTGTTCAGAATGCAATATAAAAAAAAAAAAGAGCTTGGGAAGGAACCTGCAGAGGAAGTCACATCGAGGCAGATCTGTGTATGATCAAGTCATGACACTGTCAGTCACAGAAAGGCACTATTTCCACTGTAATCAGCATTTTTGGAGGAAGAATCTGTTTTGGGAAAGGATTCCTGTTTGCTGTAGTACAAATCACAACACAGAACCTAGCTTGATCAGATAGGGAAAAGAAAGGCCTTAACAGAGAAGCCTATGGTAAAAACAAGTGAATTTTCCTGGAAAATAAAGCTTATCTGGTCTTTGTATCCAAGGCATCTGAGATGCAAGTCGTTGGAGCTGAACTCACCTCTTTGCTGCACCTGTTCCAGCTTTGGCTCTGATTCAGGGGACTTTCACCTGCAATATTTTACAAGAGGTGAATTGCAAAACACAGCCTTCATGGAACTGCAGCTCCAGAAGTCAAGCACCTTCCCTGTCCTTGGGTGTGGAACTGAAAGGAACACCTGAAATCCCCTGGGTGTGACCCCAGCAATGTGTACCAACAATAGATGCTACAGAGAGGCAAGAGATAGCTGTGTTTTACCCAGAGAAAACAGAACTGTTTCCAGAGCTTGCAGGACTCTGTTCTCAAGAGACACTGTGATGATTTCTGGATAATGGAAGTGCCCATGAGGCTTTGGAGAGAGGCTTTGGAAAAGCAGTCACCAGGGCTGGGAGGTCAGTGATAAGGCTTTAGGCAGTACCACATTCTCAAAGCCACCCTGAAAGTCAGGCTTTCATTGCTAGGCTAGAGACAAGTGTGGAACAGCTCAAAAATTGCCACATAAAACTTATCTTCTTATGGCAATCCTGAGAGAGAATCCAAGTTTATACCAAGATGGCTCACACTGCACCCATAAGAAAGAAGTCTTGATCTTGCCATGAAACCAAAATTATGAATAAAATAGATGTGTCTTAGGATATTACTCCACAGAAACAATCTATGGAACAGTTTAGAGACTAGGAAAGAAAAGTTCTGAATTATTCTAGCTTGAACTAACACAGGAGATTAAAGACACTTCCATGTTAGTTGTAAACTAGTTTGGATAAGTTTTCATTTAGGTACTTTGCCTGTTCTTCCTTCTGGTAATTCTGCTGATGTGACTTCAATACAATTTTAATACAAGTCTGACCTTCCTATTATTTTTCCTTCCCTTGAGCATTTTAATCTGAACGCCATTCTACCATCCTCAAGTACTTCTGGAGAAAGAGATGAGCGTGATGATAAAAGACATGTTAAGAGACAAGATCATACTTCAGCTCTTTATCTTTGCAGATGGATTTGACTATTGGAAAGGATTTTAGAGGTAGGAACAAGACATTTTCTACCCCTTCTGCAGTAAAAATCATATTCTCCTTTCAGATGGACATCTCAATTTAGTTGTCTTTTTCTTTTTAAAAAGGACATTGACTCATTTCCCCCTTCTCAATACCTATTTTAAAAAATAACTTATTTTCAAAATTTTAAGGGACAAAAGTGTGTTTGAAATGATTTTAAGACCATATACTGAGAACTTTTTCATGGGTCAGAAAGGGCAAATTCGTTAACCTTTATCATTTCAAGTCTGGGATACCATGCAAAAGTGCTTTACCTTGAAGGCATGACCACAGTAGCATAGGCAGAGTGAAAAAGGTAAAAAGGTGCTCACCCTGAGTTTGGAGATGTGCCTAGTCTGTTCTGTACAGTACCTTGGCATAAATCAAATATAATTTCGTTTTAATAAAGGTAAAGAACTTGAAACTGGGTCTTCAAGGATGCAATGCTTAATGAACAGTGGATGTAAACATTTTAAGAGGAGACTATCATTTCTTTAGGCATATTCTGGTAAGTCTGACAAGCACCTTCCTCCTGTCACTGAACTCTGGAGAGCTCTTTTCTCCTTTGCTCACACTAGGATGCTGTCACGCCATCATTCCCCTTATTGGGTTGATGCTTCCCTGTTTTAATTGAACTCAAAACCCAGATATATGATGCTAAAGGTCTAAGAGTGGGCTACAGCAAGAAGTTTGAGTTTAATGGCTAACACACACGCTACAGTGCAATGGTTGTGCCCAAAAGCCCCTTCCACAAAACCATAAGAATTCAAGAACCAGAGTTCTTAGTATCTCCCATGCTCATTTGACCAGTGTAAAGGCAGATGGACACTACTGTTCCAACCACTAAATGCAGCACCAAGGCTTCTTTTGCATTTCCACCTAGACTAAGTGCTGGCAAAAAATGCCAGGTTGAAAATAAGTTCTGTTTTTTATCTTCTGACACAGGACATGAGGTGTGCTGTCTCCCTGTGCACTCACAGCAGATGGCCCAATAGCAAAGAGCAGAAAAGGTGGTTCTTGCCCAGTCTGTCTGTACCTGAGAGCAGGAGAGGGGAGCAGATGTACAACAGGGAGATGTCATTGGCTTCAGTAGGCTTAGGATCAGCCCCTTACGCCTCCCATCAAACTCTTGTCCAAAGCCTTCAAGAAAACCTGAAAATTATGAGTGCTCGGAAGAGAAACCCCTGACTATGCTGCAGCCTAAATCTGGGACATGTCTCCACTCAGTTTGATCACTCTTATGGGATGACAGTCATTGCTTTCTCCACAGGACACTATACTTCAAAGCAAAGTAATGTACTGCCTTCAGTTACACTAATGCAATCCCCTCTGATTTATTCCTTCTACCATTTCAGTCAACGTCCCAGCGAGTCATCTACTTACCAGCTGCACATCTGCTTGACAGCTTTAGGGATCTTTCTCAAGCAATAAGTCCTGAATGTCTTTCCAGGGTCTTATGCTTCAGCTCTTTACTGTTTAGAGGATATTGCTCTATTTATCCTCAGCTTCATAGTACTCCTAATGTTTATCTACCAGCACTGCCATCTTTCAAGCCACTGTACTAACAGATAAGGCCTTCAGCATCTGATTAGCGGTCCAGTTATTATTTGCTGTTTGTCCTCTATATTTAGATGTATTTTACATGTTTGCTGGCTTCATTTCCATACACTATTATCCTTGTCAGAGACAGAGAGTAACAGTTGCAGTCATAACAATGATCCTGCAGCCAACTCCACTAACATTTCGCTAATTCTGCTCCCTGTTCATAGTCCTTTAGTCATGATATTCAGAGTTAATAGCGTTTTTCAACTTAGAATGGAAGGGCTGGATTAGCTACACTTTCACCTGTTGGGGTTTTTTTTATTATTCGAGTACAGATATTTGTTTTCTTTTAAACTTGATATTTCTTCTAATAATAAGATAATTACTATTTAATTGAAAGCAGACACAAGTTGGGGTTTTTCTCCCATTAGGTTTCACTTGCATGATTTGTCTAAGGTCATTTCTCCACAGGAAAATGGTTGTACAATAAACCCTGCAGTGCTCAGACCCAGCTACATTCTACTGCAGTCTTATCCTGCTTTTCTTATCAGCTTGCACTTCTTACAACAAAAAGAATTTCCTAGTTTTCCTTCAACAGCCCTATCTCCCACTTGACAGACGTCCCTTGGACAATCTGCTCCCGGCCAGCAGGAGCAGGGCAACTTGCAGGTGAAGTGGGAACTTACAATGCACTTTTCTTGCATCTCTTCAGTGTTCCCGGCCTAGGAAGGGGCACTACAAAGGCACAGAGGGAATCTGACTGTCCAAATCCTCAAGACTCGATCTAGTGTGGCATTGTCTGTTTTCAAGCTGGAACTGTCTTTCATTACACTAAAGGTCTCCCTTCCCATTAATCTTGTTGAGCAGCTCTCCTTTCCAAGCTCTGCTGCTCACAATTTGTGATTCCTTATTGTTGAGCATCCATCACACGTAAAATCAGTTCTAAGCACCCCATTACTCACATATTTAGAGATGTCAAAGCAAGGCCTCCATGTAGCTCCCAGAGCACTTTAGAATTCCCTTCTGCTTTCCCATCAAAAAGGCAAAAAGGACATAAGCAGACAGCATCTTATTCGAACTTACCGGGGAGGCAGATTTCCTTATACAGAAAGTTACGTTGAGAAGCAAGGCAAAAAAGGCAACTACATAATACAGCTACAGTTAATGATGCATGAACATCACAAAGTTCAGCTGAGAAAGAACCCAGTCCTGGGTCCTTCAGGTGACTTTTTCAGTGCCAATACAACATGAGGACTTTTCTTGAAGACCCCGTATGGAAACTAAGGTGAATTTTCTTTCTCATATTGTAATTTATATTTAGACCACTGTGCACAGCATTTAAAGATCCAGAAATCAGGGGTTTCTTTGGCTCAGCCTGGTCTTCAGTTTGGTTTAGGGACCATCTCCATTCATTGTTATGATGTGTACATACAACTATATCCTGATGAGATCCAGGAAACTGGGAAACTTCTGGGGGGAAAAATCACTAATACGGGGCGTCTAAAGAAGTTTTCTATATTTAAGAGCTTCCATTATTGGGATAAGCCTTAGAGAAAGCTGTTGAGCTCATGTCTAAAAACTTTGCATTCTCACACTTGTTATTAAAAGGGAGAGTACAATGAATTGGTCTCCAGGGTTTATCCAGTACTAGATTCCTTTCCCCAGCATAGGATTGCTGCAGCTCATTCACACACTCCTTCGTTCATTCATTCTGCAAGTGTGCAAACAGACTCTGTAAACAAAAACTCCTCACCAGCAAACTCCCACCGTGCCAGCAATATTACGTGGCAACAATATGAACACCCTGCAGAGAAGCAAAGGCAAACAGTTCATTGATGCTTCTCTTTCCTCTTATCAGTATAGTTGATCCTGCTTTACAACCAATGTAAAAAGATAGGTTACAGTGGTAATAAACCTCAATACATTAAGTCTCTGTACAGACTGGTTGCTGAAGGCTTAATATCAGTCATAATTATTATCCATAAAATGTTATTGAATCAGATCTTAAAAGTTAATGCTGCTTTGTTTCAAGAGATAAAGGACAGTAGGCTGGTAAGGGAAAGAAGGAAACATTGAGCTTTTGATCAGTCTTTGTGTGATTTCAAACCTTAATCACAAAAGGGACTCAGCACTTCAAATATTATCCCAAATCCTATGAGCTGGCCTAAGCAGAGCCCAGTGGCAAGAGTGATTACTCAGAGGGTGTTTTATCTTTGGACGAGATACCAGCACTCAGATGGAGGATGTAACTCTTTTCTTGAACTCAGGCCTGGTGAATGCTGCCCTTTTAAGATAGATTGAAATGTGGAGCTAGTAGGTAAGGGCTTTCATAAAGCCACAGCATCCCACATTCCATTTGGGGCCTTGCTGCTCACAGCACCGCCTTCATCCACGGGTGTTTGCCTTCACAGCCCTCACATTAATACAAGATGCAAAGCAGGTGCACTGACAGAAAGCATCAGGTCACAGTCAATGGAGCACATAAGCTGCCCTAACATTTACAGCTAATAAAGATTGCTTTCCTTTCTGTCCACAAAAACGGAGGATCTGGATAGTCTGGATGGATGGGCCCAGACCAACTGTATGAGGGTCAGCAAGGTGAAGTGCCAGGTCACAACTCTTGGGTCACAACAACCCCCTGCAGTGCTACATTACAGAAGGGCAGCTGGAAAGCTGTCCAGAGGAAAAGGAGTGTTCCACAGGTGGCCAAGAAGACAGGTGGCATCCTGGCCTGTATCAGCAAGAGTGTGGCCAGCAGGAGCAGGGCAGTGATTGTCCCCCTGTACTTGGCACTGGTGAGGCCACACCTCAAGTGCTGTGTCCAGCTCTGGGCCCCTCAACACAAGAAAAACACTGAGGTGCTGGAGAGACTCCAGAGAAGGGCAGTGGAGTTGGAGAAGGGTCTGGAGCACAAGTCTGATGAGAAGCAGCTGAGGGAGCTGGGGGGGCTTAGCCTGGAGAAAAGGAAGCTCAGGGGTGACCTTATCACTCTCTACAACCACCTTAAAGGAGGGTGTAGCCAGGTAAGAGTCAGTCTCTTTTCCAAGGTAACAACAGACAGATCAAGAGGAAATGGCCTTAAATTGTGCCAGGGGAGGTTTAGATTGGATATTAGGAAAAGTTTTTTCAGTGACAGTATTATCAAGCATTAGAACTGGCTGCCCAGGGAATGGTGGAATCACCATCCCTGAAAGTGTTCAAAAAAATGTGTAGATGTGGCACTTAGGGACCTGGTCTAGTAGTGGACTTGGCAGTCCTGGGTTAGCAGTTGGACTTGGTGATGTTTGAGGTCTTTTCCAACTTACATAATTCTATTATTTTATTCAGCTTTCAGCACTCACAATATCACTAATGCAGCTCAGCCTTACCCTTTTTGTAGCACAGTATTGCAACAATCTGAAGCCATCCCTCATCTCTACAAAGAGCCAGGAAGAAGAAAGGCTCAATATAACAGCTGGGAAGGAGCAAAGTGGACCAGCGTGTCTCCTCCCCTTCAAAAGCCACAGTGCTTCCCAGCCAGAAAGAGACCTTGGCTCCCATGTAAAACAAGTCTCATCTCCTCCTATGGTTACTTAGCAAATAGTAATCATGTTATGGACACCCCAGCGTCCTGCAAAGTGAGGACAGACTTTTAAGGTTCACCACAGGCTGTAGATCTTTGAGAACAAAGAAGTGTGTTCTGACTTACGTGCCAATTCTCAGCCAGCCCCAAGCAGATTCACCCCCTGCCTCTGTAATACACCTGTTTTGCAAAGCAACCAGTAAATTTGGAAGCTTTATGGAATGCAACATTTTTCACATCTAAAAAAGTATGCCAAAGAAATAATTCAGAAGGGTAATAGGAAATACTTGCAGGGAGACCTATTCTAAATCGTCTACACATAGATAAGGTACAAAATTCCTTTCCTTAAAGATTTTATTAACCTTTTGCTGATGGAAGGAGATTACTGATTGAGAGCTAGATGAGGTCAGTGCAGCAATTATATTTTGAAACCTCTTCAAACAAGGCTCTTGTACAATGTAAGAAAAAAGTTGACAAAATGAATTGTTACTTAAAATGAGTATTTTAGAAGAATAATTAACCTATAATAACTATTCTGGCCTCCTCTCCAGCCCTGAAAAGTAATCCTTTCTCATTAGTTTCAAGTTTAATTAGCATCAATAATGAAACAGCCCTTGGAAATAACCATTGCATCATGGTCTATAATGCTGACATACACAGCCCTACAAAAGGTAAGGCCACAGGGTGATGTCTGAAGATAGGGAGAGGCTCAGCAGATCACAGATGATCCCAAAACTAAGAAGAAAACAGTATTGCAAAAGGTGCGGAACGTGACAAAACCAGATTTATTTAAAGAGGAGTGTCACAAGTACGGTGTGAAGCAGAGGAGACTCAGATAGTTTGGCCAGTAACTGCTGCAGTATTTCCAGCAAGCTAGTGAGCCTCTCAACTGCAATTTCTTGTTCTTTCTTGGCCTTTTGGCTGAAGCAAAGAGAGAGACTTTCCTGTATAGTATATCCTATATGAGAAAATTCTATTCAGCACTTGCAGTCTAACATAATCAAATAATGCTTTTTCCATCCCTGGCTTCTATGATCTCTCTGTAAAACAGATATAATAATGCTTAGCATTGTCACTAGGGTGATAAGGCTTAAAGTAGTTTGAGAATCCAACACGAAAGAGGCTATAAAAAGCCCAGACACTCTGATGCATCCAAGATAACTCGTTACTCAATGGGCCAGCAGAAACAGCAGGAGAATGCCAATGTACAAGTTGCAATTAGAGGTCTGCTGCCACTTGCAGAGCTCTCAAGCATCACCACAGATTTCTAGTAAGTGAAGTCACAGATACTCAGCTGCATGTCACATGCACTACAGTGACCAAGTCCCAAAGAACCACACCGGCTTTCAAAACTGAGCTGGAAAGAAAACTTCAATAACAAAAAATTCTTAGGAGGAGTATGACATATGAAAATCACTATTTCTAGTATGTCTACCGAGACTAGAATTTTCTCTTCCTAAAAGACATCAAGAAATATATAGCACAAGAATCCACACATGGAACATCTCCCTCTGTACTCACACCCTCACACGGCAGGATCCTGCTTTTTCCCCCTGCACTCACCACCCAGATGTTCTCTGCTCTTCGCCTTACAACCTTCTCTCCCTTTGCCCAGCTTGTAACTTGAAGATAGAATCAAGGTTTTCTTTCATCACAGGATTTTGTAAGACATGAGACCAACGAGAGTTGCTTGTCAGTAAGGAAATGGGGAGAAGCTGGCAGAAGGAGCCTCCACCTCTTTCTTCACAGTACATGACTCCAGGGAAATCCCAGTCCAAAAATAGATTCAGCATACACCCTTGTTTCAGCAGGAAAGGCAGTTCTTTTGCCTTGCTGTAAACATTGGAATACCAGTAGAAACTCTTGAGATTTGCAAATTGAGCTGAAGAGTAATAAAGGTGATAAGTTGCAAATAGGATGCCAAATATTTCTAGAACCATCTAGTTGAAAGGCTTCAGCCTAGTATCTCCACTTTGCCATCTGTAATCTAGGAAGAATCAGGTAATCCACTAAAGTTTTAAACTATCTCAAATGCCCCATTCTGTGCAAATGTCTGATATCTAAAGTAAGAAACCATAAAGGATAAACCTTCTCTCACTGCCTCCACAACATTCTCCCTTCCCAGCCAGGACAAACAGAGCTCGGCTTGCTCAGCAGTCCCCACTAGCCAGCAGCAGCCAACACCTGCAGCTCCTCACTGCATATGGAGATGGTACCCAGCTGGAGCTGCCAAAAGCACATGGGCAGCTGGCCACAGCCTATCCCTTTCTCACTTACCGTGAGGGTACAAATAATCTTGGTCAAAGACGCACACAAAGTACTCAAATTTCAAATCTAAATTTTACTGTTTGGCTTCAAGACAGGTGGTGTTTTAACAGTCAAAGGTAGAGCGCAACTTTTTTCAAAATAAAAGAAAAACTGATTTTCTTGTAGCATCAACCAAAACTCTAAGTTTGCTATCACTGAAATGAAGGAAATAGCAGTCCTTTGACTATTAGCAGTGCAGAGATGGGAATAAATCAATATGGTATACTGGCTCTTTTAGCTTTTCCCTTAAAAAGCTGAGAGTTCAGACTGCACCTTACTGCCTTTATTCAGGTTCTTAGAAAGTAAAAGCATTATTAATACACCAAAAAAAGCACCATCTACCAACAGAGTTCAAAAGCAGTCAAAACTACCCTTTCTTTGTAAAGGAAGTAACCACCACAAAGGGAAGTATTTCATCTCACACAAGATGTCAATGGCAGAGCTGTGTACTGAACGGTAATTAAGTTGGAAGTCAGTCCGTTCTTGCAGCTGCCTACTGAAGTTCTTGGCCAAAGAAATGCCCGTTGTTAGAAACTTGTCTGAAGTCAGTTTGAAGCCAGCCACCAGCTCTGTCTACTGGGTACACTTAGAACATTCAAGCACTTCACAGATCCTTGTGACTAACTTGACTAACGAGGGAAGGTGATTCTCCTTCACGACAACTGACAGAGTTCACAGCTTCTGCATGTAGAGATACCTAAGCCCTACCTATGCTGCCACAGGGAATTTCTGAGTAGCCATGCTAAGAAGGATAGTGACAACCATGAAGCTACTCGGCCATCTCAGTCATAAATCAAAATACTCATGTAAATTAGACTTTAGTCTCAAAATGTGTTTCTTGCCTAAATATTTAAACACATAAATAACCTCCAGCCATTCCAGCTTGTCATTTTAAGCTTTCTGACATTTATTGTTCGCAAGAAAAGAAAGGTCAGACTTATCAAATCTGCATTTATGCTTCCATGACATTTTTCTCCAACCAAATCTTTCTGAATTAAAGAAGCAAGACAAATGTAGCACATTTCATAAAATACCTTTCTCAGGGCAGCACTGCAGTCTCAGCAACCATGTTGAGCTCAGAAGTGGCATCCCAGGAAACAGATGCTGTTGATCAGTGGATAAAAGAGATCTGGAAAGCAGGCAACCTGAATTGGTGTTTGCTATTAGGTAAATCACTTGTGCCAAAACCATACATCTCCTAGTCTCAGTACTCTAGTTCTGAGTAGCCCAAGAGGATGCTTTGGTGTGAGAACTAGACAGGAAATGTCCAGGCACATTGCGGAATTTGCTGCTGTTTGGGAAGCAACTTGGATTCTCAAAACTAACTCCAAGGGAGTTAGCACTGATGTATCCAAAAGGTGGGATCTTCTTTATTAAGACAAGACTGACTTAGTTGGGAACTTTGTAAGTGTTAAATCCTGCCAGTCTCCCTTCAACTCTTCTACTTCTTTTGGCTAATTCACAAACATTGTCAGAAACACACATTTTATTTCCTATCATGTAATCTTTGGGTGAGATGTGCAGTGAACCAAATGACCAGATTACCTCAGGATCCAATTCACTCAGACACTGCAAAACAGCCTTTGATTTTGAAGAACGTCTCTGCTTTTGTATAATAAAGCACTTAAGTTTCCCTGTGCACTTCTTTACTGTAGATATTTATTCCCTGTTTTTAAGGATGTGGAAATAAAAGAACAGCAAGTTGAGAGAAAACATATTTTTTCAATGTGCCATAAATGTTCATTCAAACATAATAAATTGTTACTTGTGCCCCTTTTGGTGTTTGTTTATGGCTATTTTACTGAACATGCTTATGAATAAGAACATTCATAAGAACAATAAGCCTAAAAGTAAACAAAATTTGCAGAAAACAGATCTAGAAATCATAAACACATTGTGCATAATCCTGGCTCCCAATGAGGATCAGCAACACCACATAACTCTGGGAAAACAAAACCATGTGATCACATCTCACTTTCCATGAACCACTCAAAGACTGAGCATAATTTCTAACATTATCTGTCAATAATCAGCAACAAATTTGCAAATCCCGGTGGCTTTACTGTGAAAGCCTCATGGCTTTGCAAGCCAATTTTTATGGTCAACATGGTAAACATGGACAAGGCATCATGAGTCTAAAGACTCATAAGCCATGAGTTTTCTCAGTGCTGATAGAGTAGGAAAGTGACTTGGACAGGAACAAGCAGGACAGCAGTAGGATCAAGGATCATACTGCCCACAAAGCCAGGCAAACCCCACCACTAGACAGTTTCCTCTTTAAAAAGCATTTCCAGGTCAAGAAGAGGCACTGTGAACTGACTGTATCCACATTTCTATATCCACCAATGACTGGAGGTCTAAGGGAAGTGCTACATACCTAATAGGGCAGGAAAGTCTAAGATGCTTCTAAGCACACAGATGATTCATGATTTAGCAACTGGTAATCCACAGGCAACCCACTGGTACCATTGACAGCCCAAGGGTGGAACAGGAAAGCCTTGATTTGCACTAGTTCATGTCCAGAGTAAACTCAAGTGCAACTCATGCTATCTTTAAGCTTTGGACTGGCAAAGCTGGCCTGATAGATGAGGCAAAGCACAAAACCCCAGCAAAGAGCAAAGCCACTTGCACTACAGCAGAAACCTTTCAGAAGCCTGAAAGTGGAAGGTGGAAGTGCCTCAGTCTTATCCAGCAAGTTCTACCACTGCTTTATCAGAAGAGCAAGATCAGATCTCAGGTGTGGCACACAGCTGAGGGTGAGAGAAAACCAGAGAGCAACTGCAAAGTGACCAATATCTTTTACCAGTTTTCCACTCAGTATGACACAACTCTGAATATCATCTGAAGGCAGCAAAACAAAACCAAAATATAACGAAAAATACAACTAAGAGCCCTTGATTAATGCTGGTACCTCTAAAATATGCAGAAATAATTCTGTAGACTTCGGCACAGACAGATTTCAGCTTAGAGCTCTGATTTTCATTTACAAAATGTCCAGTTTCAAAACCACTTTTCTATCTAGTCTGAAGTTCTTTCTAATCTTTAGGCAAAGGGTTCCTCCTGCAAATGAGTTCAGGTGTATAGTAGCAGTCCCCTAAAGATGTAAAGCCTAATTGCCTCAGCATTATAATAGCATTGGTATGTAGTGAATGCAGACAGTTTCAGGGAGAATACATGTGGCAAGTTAATAAAATTTTAGATGAAGACCACAGTGCAGGACTAATATTTCGCCTAGCCAGAGGATGAAAAGTTATGCATTGCTATTTAAAAAATATAATTGGAATGTTAAATCTATTTCATGAATGAAAGTACATTGACCTTTAGAGGGAAGAATGACTCATTTTCAACCCTGTATGCCCCTTCTTAACATATGCTTCCCACCTCTGCATATGTAAGTAGCAATTAATTTTCATGGGAAGTTATTTTATGGCCATTTCAGCTTATTAAATTTCCTGAGTAAACTCACAAGAAACCTATTTAGCAACATTTGCGGCTCAGGTGCCCTATAGTGAGAGAACTGGCTACCTGTGAGGTTAACGTGAAAAAAATCCAAATACCAGTGCAGGGTTAGAGTGGAAGGGCTCTTGGATTATTTCCCCCAAGAAAGCTCAATAACCTGTCCAGAGTACACTGCTACAGAGACCCACTGTGGTTCAACACTATACAGCAAATCCTGTAAGACCAGAACTAAAGCCAGCCTGAAAATCTCCTGACAGTAATGTTCACACTGGCTGTTCAGTTCCCCATGGCAATGTACTAGTTTTCATTAGATTCTTTTGGGAAAGGTTTCCTTGGAGGCACAGCAGAGTTTCTAGTCAAAACCACAGACAATGAGAGCAAAGTCAACAGCAACCTGGTAGTTGAGAGGTTCACCTCGAATCCAGGAGATCTGCAGTGCTGCACTCCTGTCCAAGCTTCTTTCTCCCTTCCTCTGCATTTCTTGGTTGTGTGTCTTTCATACAGAAAAGATTCAAATTAATTGGATTTTTTTTTTTTTTGTCCCAGGGAAGCACTGGGAGAAGGCTAAGAAGACAGTACTAAGCCTGAAAGCATTTGCAAGAGAAGAAAACTTTCTTGTACCAAATTTTGAAAAGGCCAAGCTAACACAGAAATGGTAGATGGGCTGAGGTTTGGTCCTATTCCAACTGAATGAATCTTCCATGCAGTTTCTCTAAATGGAAGCTTGTTGCAGGATGCTCTGTTCCCACAAGGAAGAGTGTGAGAGAAATCTGACATCAAGAATATTTGCAGAAGAGCCCTGTAGAAATTCAACTTTATGGCTTGTCTGCTGAACAACAGCTGCCCGTAAGTACATCCTTTACTAATTGTTCAGTAACAGACTGAGACAAAGTGCTTTATGCTTTGTACAAGCATTCTGTTAAAAAAGGAAAGGGTTCACTCCAGTTAAATTTATCTTTGAGCCAGCAAATGAAAGTACAAGTTAAAGAGAATAAAGCATTATTTACAGGACTCTGTTGTCACCTCTAAGGTCAGTGTGACTTCATCCCCTTGCCATTTTTTCTCACCCTAAAATATAATTCATTCTCCATTCACATGGAGGATAATGTGGTGAAAATAATTTAGCAAGGTAATTATACATTTTTCTGGGAAGTACTGCAACCCTGGACATCTCCAGCAGACAAGAGAAAAAACAAAAGCCCAGTATGTCAACATAAGTGAAGCAGTTTTCCATTGTTGATGGGATGATTGTGTTGTTTGAAATCCATTTCCAATTAGCTTAAGCAATGAAGGAAAGGCTCAGTTGCCTTAGGAAGGGCTTTAGCTAAGCCCCGTGCACATTAGCTGCAATGGTGTCAATAACTGCTGGAATCTGACAGGCTGGAGGATGCTGTTCGTGCTGTTATCACTGTGTCAGCACATCCTGCTGTCGGCAGGGCTGCACAGCACAAATTTAAGGCTGGCAGTGACACATGGTGTTCACACAGGCAGCACCTTAGCAAAGCAGGAGGAATGGATTTCCTGATGTTGTTAAACAAACCCACGTTACAAAAGCAGGGCAGTCATAAACAGTGTAAGTATGCTGAGGAGTCACTGCTGAAAAAGCAGAGGTGCAATTCAGAAAGAGACCAGGATTTTTACAGGAGATTATGAACAGCTGCAAGGAGAAGTCACCACTTCGATATAGGTAAAGGAGGTCCATATTCCTTCCCTCTGCTCCTCCTTTTCCTGCCTCCTCTGTGATTGACTTTGCATGACTGTGTTGCAGTAAGAACAGCAGAGCTCTCTCCAAGATGATTTTACAGGGGCATAGCTTCCTACTGATCTGGAAAAACATGCATTTCTCCTCAACAGTGAGACATCAGACAAAATAAAGCCTGTGAGTTTTAATAGCTTTGATTAAAGCTCCATCTGCATTGTATTCACATCTGAGAACCTGTTAGTTCTTACGTATGCCCTTCCCTCAGGTTAAAAACACACCTTCATCCTCTAAGAAGACAAATGCATGTCCTCAAGCTCCATCATTGCTGTAAGTACCTGAATAAAAATGGCATTTGCAACCAAGGCTTCACTGCCCGAGGAGATCTGTAAATCGAAACAAGTGCTAATCACAACAAATTCCCCGAACAGAAAGAAAAGGAGACAGTAGGGTTTGGTGTCTTTAATTTTTAATTATTCTTTCTTTACGGCAATGTAGCAAGGCAAGATCTGCTGGAAGGGGGGGGGGTGTTGGCCTCACCTAGCCACCTTGTGGTGGACAGCACCTCTGTGTTATCCCTGCCAGATCCAACACAGGAAGAACTAACCTGGGTACCTCACTTTGGCCGCAGCTGCAGGACCTACTCACACACAGCCTACCCTGACAGTCAGCTTTGGTCTTCATTTCAGGCAGCAAGGAAGGAGATGGGTTCCACTTGTAGTTCTTCAGATGGCTATCCCATCTTTTCAGATGAGCATCAAAAATCAGTTGCTCCAACTTTGTATTCAAAGCCCAGCAGTGACTTCTCCCTCCTCTCGTGAATTTACTGAAGTGTATTCTGTGGTCCATTAAGTAGGTGGCTACTCAGGGACACACCATTGCCTTCTACAAAGCTTCATAAAAGGTAGCTGACTTAACTCACTGTGACAAATTATTTGGACCTGCAGTCCTCTAGTCATTATATTCTTCTAGTAGGAAAGGCTGAATCACAGCTTCTGTTAAAGATACAATGCACACACAGAATGGAAATGTCTCTTGATCACTGGCCCATAACAGAGTCCTGATTTGAGATAAAGGAGCTGCCCCAAACTGTGACTGCCAGTCACCGCCCACCAGAACCAAAATTCTAAGCCAGGTTGTCTCTTCACACAAGTACCAGTGCTGCATGAGCCTCCTCAGATGTACAACTTCTTGTACTGTAGCTGATAGAATGCAGTTCACTAAGGATCCTTTGGGGTTTTAAAATACCAATCAGCCCTTATATTTTATGTTTAAAGAAGAGTAATAATATTAATATCAATGTCCAGTAATAGAGATAGCAGCATTAATGTACAAAATCGGGAGCCAGACCCAGCTTTGGAGATGTTTGTGCTGTTCCCTGGTCTGCTGGCACATAACCTTGAAAACACTCGCAGCACTTTGAGGAAGCATCCCTTTTTAGGATGTATTTTTTAAGTTTCAAAGAACCTGATCTTGCTGTCCTTCGACTAATGACACTTTAACCTTCTAGGTCTCGCTTGCGGCTTTCTAGCACATAGGAACTCTTGGCGTTTCGCAAAAATCCCTCATCACTTTCAAAATAGTCCTCCTGGCCCCACCAAAGCGCTTCGATACATTTCGCACCGGTAAAGCGCAGCCCTTAGGGACAAGCCGTGAGGGGAAGGCGCGACTGCTCGGGGGAGCAGCGCTTCCCGCATCGCCGGGGCTGTCAGTGACCGGGACGGCGCGGGGCGCTGGACGCGCGTCCCGGCGGGGAGGGCGCACCGCACCG
>VYZP01019803.1:0-22481 GCA_013400635.1 Hypocryptadius cinnamomeus
GGGAAGGCTAGTAATGTTTTACTACAAAGATAGGGTAAATCATCACATAAACAAACTCACATATTTTAAACATCTCTTGCCTGCAGAGCTTGATGTAATTTTCTTTTTTTGGTAAGTCAGTCTGATTTGAATCTTCTTACAATTTTGATTTCTCTTGCCAAGGCATTTTGTCTGTCCAATCTCTTATGCTAACCAGGTCCAAAGTCCATCATCTGCCTTGTGTATCCCAATATCTCCCCTTCTCTTTTCCACCAAAACCACTCATTTAGTGGCCTTATTAATTAATATTTGCACACATTGAAAGGTATCACGATTAAGACAATGATTATCAAAATTACCACATACATACCCAACTTAAAAAGAATATTTCAGTTAAAAAACCTTAGCCATTAAAGGCTCGATCTTTATAAACTAAAACCATTCCTGGTGGCAGCTGCAGGGGGGCATTGCTGGATTTAGAAAGGCTGCCAGGAGTAGAATTGTACCAAAAGGTTTGATTATTTTACACAGGGTGGTAGGATAAAACATCCCAAACTTTAGACTGATTTATTTAAAATTAACACAAAAATGCATTTTCACAGAACCCAGGAGCTCTAATTCTTGGGGTTCCAAGGGTGTTTCAGGAACGTATGGGATCAAATTTGATTTGATTTGATTTGATTTCCAAAATTTTTAGTGTAAATATTGGTGTAAAGTTCTGGAGGAGCTCTACACCTCCAGGCCTGCCCTCCCCAGGGAGCTGCAAAGGAAATTTTCTACCTGCAAATCCCAGCAGAGCCTGTCACCACCAGGAAAACATTCCACAGCTGGACACAGCATCCAGCTGACATTCTTCAGCTCTCTTCCAAGTTTCCCACATTTAAATATATCCCAGACAAATCTTACAGAAACTGGAGTTTGTTAACTCTTTCCTTAACTTTTTCCTTAACTCTTTCCTCATTAAGATATAATTGGAAAGTTTTTCTCTGGGTTTCACCAGCACTCAAAGTAAACATTAAACCATCTTTGGGAACCACATAAACCACCCTAAACCATCCTAAACTACCATCCTAAACCATCCTAAATCACCCTAAACCATCCTAAATCACCCTAAACTATCTTTGGGAAACACCTAAGCCATCCTAAACCACCATCCTAAACCATCCTAAACCACCATCCTAAACCATCCTAAATCACCCTAAACTATCTTTGGGAACCACCTAAACGATCATAAACCACCCTAAATGATCCTAAACCACCCTAAACCATCTTTGGGAATCACCTAAACCACCCTAAACCATCCTAAACCACCCTAAACCATCTTTGGGAATCACCTANAATGATCCTAAACCACCCTAAACCATCTTTGGGAATCACCTAAACCACCCTAAACCATCTTTGGGAATCACCTAAACCACCCTAAACCATCCTAACCCACCCTAAACCACCCTAAACCACCCAAACCATCCTAACCCATCCTCACCCACCCTAAACCACCTTTGGGAACCACCTTGATGATTCTCAAACTGGTGTGACACCCACAGTGATAAAAGAGAGGTAAAAAGCACACAGGAGATTAAGGAATGGACCACTGAGGATGAAGGAATTTTTAAAAAATAATTGTATGTGGGTTATGAATCTCTTTGCATTAATTTAAATATCAAGCACCTAAACTTTTCTTTCTTCTTCTATTTATATACTCAGGGAGAATATTTATAGACAAAGTTTAGCTTTTAGATTCTGTATTCATATCTTATTATTGGTGGTATAGAATGTATTACAGTTACATCATTTATGGCTTTGAGAATGATCCCAAGAACAATCCCAAAAATGATGCATTTAAATGGAAGGAATGCAGTGAAAAGCCTTTCATTGGGAATTTTTTTTTTTTTTTAAGAAACTGTAATCTCATTCAGAAAAAAGTACTTGGAGGGAAGTGTAGGGAAAGGAGTGCAGGGGAAGAGGGAGTGGGAGAATTAAGGTTAAGGTTTTTCTTACGAGAAAAAACCTAAAAATAACTGCTGCAAATTGAATTTACTTTTTGAATTTACATTGGGGGAAACTTGGGAATGGAGGAAGAGCTATTGAACCTAAAAAGAGGAAAAAGCCTGATAATAAAATCATCCCCCTCCCATCCCATCCCATCCCATCCCATCCCACTGAGAGTTAAATTTAGGCTGAAAAGCTGAAGATAATTTCAAACCAGAAGTTGGGATAAGTTTTAGAACAGCCAAACAAGAAGAACACCTGGTTTATCCTGGATATTTGAAGAGGAACTTGGACTTGATGTCTTTAAAAAAAGGCCACATCCACCTCTCTTATCTTTATCCCATTTTAAACCAATTTGATTTTATTTGAAACTTTTTTCCATAAACTGAGGTATAAGTTGAAGGGTTGTCCCAGGATCTCCATGGAGAACTTCAGAACCCTCAGATCCCAACCAAATAGCAGAAATAATCATCATTATTGATAATGATTATGATTATTATTAATCATTATCATTATTAATAGTGATTAATCATTCATCCATTATGATACCATCATTATTAATAATGATCATAATTGATGATCATTGTATATATCAATGGCAGAAATAATAATGAATTATTCCTGTTGGATACTCAAACCTTCCTTCCCCAGAACATCTGGTGTTAACTCAGTCTGTCCTGCTGCAACTTCAGCTTATTTCTGCTTTTTTCTTTAGCAATTTAACACATTTTTTAGTGCCTCTTCATAGCAGGAAAATCATGTTGCAACTTTAATTGTCCCTTGTTTTAGGTCTCCTTAAAAACCACCAGGCTGCTCTTTCCATCCTTCCTGCAGCTCATGTTTTCCAGTCATTCTCGTTCCTGTCCCTGCTCCTTTCCCAGGTGTCCTGCCTCCTTCTGTGTGGGGATTTTAGAAGGAACTTTGAGTAAGTTAGAGATGGCACTTTTGAGTTTTTAGATGATGCGATTTATTTTTTTAATCTTTTATATAGCTAGGAAGAGCAAGTTCAGCTCACATTTTTATCACATAGTTCAGAAAGCCACAAGACCCTTGGTTACAAGACCTTTTAAAAATTTATTGACCAATAAAACACTGCTAACAAAGATATTTATGTTTCTGACCTAATGTTTAAATATTTCATCTTATAGACTCATACTACAGTGTAAGTTTTCTTAGTTAATCATGTTATGACACACAAACCTACAGCACTGCATTCTGAACTTCTTGTTCACTTTTATAACTACTTTTATTTTTTCTATATCTTAAACTCTAAAACTCTAAACTTTCTCCTTCTTAACGTGTTTTTGTTTTAAACTATAAACCCACATTCTCACTTCTAACACCTAAGTTTAGAAGCCCTTTTCCAAAGTTTCAGATCAAATTTTGTATTTAATTCTAAACTTTAGCTTACAGACACAAAGTTCTGAGAATTCCCTGCATTTCAGATTCCAACACTTCTGGAAGGGCCATGCCAAGAAGGGAACACGGAGCTCCAACCAAGGCTGGGCCCTGTCGATGGATATTTATGGAGATCTTGTTTACACACAAGATTTCTAAATTTTTCACACATTTGTTGTACTTAAGGAAAGACAGGAGAATTTTTAATGATATTTTCCAACTTTTTCTGTCCCTTATAGGCTCCAGATGATGCAATTTCAGAAGAATTTGATAACGTGAGAAGTTCTTGGCCAATGATGTTGCTATTTACTGTCCCAGGGTTAAGTTAATCTTTCAGGGAGGATTTTCTCTTAGAACTAAATATTTTTAAACCTTCTCTCCTTTGTCTTGTAGTCGAATTCTCCTTGAAACAAATTCCCATTTTTATCAGCAACATCAATGAGAGACAAGAATGGACCATTGTGTGTAGTGGTGCTTTGGTTTAGAAAAAGCAAACAAAAACCTTCATGTGAAAGCCGAACAAACCCCAAACATTTGGGATTATTAAGAGCAGATGTGAGCAGAGAAGAATGGATTCACTCACAAAAAACCTGAACTTTTGCCAAGTGCAAATATTTGAAGTCCTATAGTGACAGTTGCTCTTGAGCAAAGAGTTGAAGCTATCAACATTTAAAATGTATATACTGGACAGGCATAAAATAGATATAAAATTAACAAATGTCTCAGGGATGTCCTTCTATGTTTCCATTTTAAAACTGCAGAAATCCAGTCAAAAAGGACAAAATGCTGTAAACAGAGCGTTCAGCCTGTGGTACTGAGGAATAGGTAATGGGCTAGGGGGGTGCCAAGACAAACAGGCTCCAAGGATTGCCAAGAAACTCTGAAAATTAAAAACAACTTGCAGCTCCAGCCAGGGCAAAGCCAACTGCAACAGCTTGGGGGGTTTAAGAAAATATGAATGTTCAAGTGCAAAATTAATGTATGCAAAGGGACAGATGTACAGAATTTAGGCCTTTGGCAGCACAGGTAGGAGATGTGAGATTTGTTCCTTGGGTATTAAATAGACACCAAATAATCAGAGGTTTAAAAATTATGTCCTTTCACAATATGTATTATATATTATTTCTTTCTTTATATATCATCTATCTATAAATATGTAATATTATAAACATTTATTTGCTGCTGGAGAAATGTCCTTTAGAAACAAGTCAGGTTTTTAAAGCACCTCTTTTGTTTAAAGTGACTTTGACAAGAAGATGCCTTAAGCAGGAAAATGCGTCCAAATGAAAGCATCCAATGGGATTTGGCAGGCCTAATGTAATATATATTTATATAACATATATTATGTTTTCATACATATAAAAATAAAAATATTATTGCCTGGCAGACGTGCATGAAACATCTGGGATTTACATTGCAGGAATTTTTAAAGCATTTTATATTAATTATTTTCACAGTGGTGAAAGGAAGGTTGGAGTTGAATCACTGGTGAGCATTCAAGCTCGTGAGGACAATTTTTGGGAAAAAGATTCTCTGTTCAAGGAGTTTGGGGAAATAAATATTCCTGTAAGCTCCCAAGCTTTAAAAGCAGGGAATTCTAAAAAATCCTCCCATGTGTGAAATAGTAGCGATAATTATTTGTGCCTACAAAGGCATCAATAAACTGCAAGGAATAATTACTTCTGAGAAAGGAATAATAACAATTCCTTTCATCCCCTAAGCTGTGCATAGACAGGTTGGGAGTTTTCAGAAGCAAAATACTGCCATGAGTTTAGGAATGAGAAATTGAGAAAATGATATTTTTGGGAATAATAATTGAGAAAATTTAGACAGGTCCATGAATACTTTGGAAAAACTGGTCTTTTTAACCATCATCCAAATGTCTCCTGCTCCGTGTTCTTGATGTGTTGTTCCTGATATTCCTGGTAGATGGATTAAAAAAGGAATTTATTAACCCCAGGATGGAATTGGATAGCCCAACATTCCATCATTCCTTCCTAAACTCTGCACTGTGGAAAAGCTGAAGGGACTGAACTCCTTGGGTGTTTCTTCCAGAGCAATCCAGAATCACCAAGGTTGGAGGAGACCTTAAGGATCATCCAGTCCAACCACAGAAACACAGCTGTGGAAAACACAGAAAGATCTGGAGTGCAGGGAAAAGGGAAAATCCCTGAGTCTCCTGCACGTTCAGGTTCTCTCTTCCACTCTTTCCTTGGGATTCCTTGAGCCTAACGCCCTCCAACGCCTTGGGATGCAGAATTCCAGCACTGTCAGCAGCTCCTTCCGTGAAAACCAGGCTAAGAGCTGCTGTCCTCTTCCTGTGCCCACCATGGGACAAGGTGTCCAGCCACACTGTGAATCCCAGCTGGACAATGGTCACCTAAGTCTGGAAAATATGGATTCTTAGGAAAAATCACTCCCTGGGCCATGTCCTGGGCTGGTCCTCCACGAGATCATCACCAGGTTCCTTCACTCCTCACCTTGTGTGGTATTCCAAAGTTTGTGGCTGAATCCAGGGATTCTCCACTGGGATAATCCAGATATTATGTCATCACCCTGGACACTGATATGGTGGCGGTGGAATCTGTCCTTGGTCAGGCAGCCACCTCTGGCTTCATGGAAACCAAACACAAATTCATCTGCTTTCCAGTTTGAGGCTAAATTCCTCCTGGATCCCAGCGGGATGGAGCTGGGGATAACACACTGGGATTGGTCTCAGCAGGCATTGCCTAGGATGTTCCTTCATGTCTGCACACTCATTTAAAAGGATGTTCACAGCTCAGGACAAACCCCTCCCTGTGCCACGTCCTGGTATCCCAGCACAGCCATCACCAGGTTTCCCCACTCCTCACCTTGTGCGGTATTCCAAAGTTTGTGGCCGAATCCAGGGATTCTCCACAGGGACAATCCAGATATTACCTTATCACCCTGGACACTGATATGGTGGTGGTGGAATCTGTCCTTGTACAAGGTCAGCTCAAGGGCAGAACCTCCAGCTCCAGAAAAATCAAGTTCACACATTGATCTGCTTTGAAGTTTCCTTCCTTCCTTCCTTTACTTCTTTTTTGAAGTCTCTTTTCTCAGTCTAAATTCCTCCTGAATCCCAGTGGGATGGAGTTGGTGATAACACACTGGGATTGGTCTCAGCAGCATTGCCTAGGATGTCCCTTCATGTCTGCACACTCATTTAAAAGGATGTTCACAGCTCAGGACAAACCCCTCCCTGTGCCACGTCCTGGTATCCCAGCACAGCCATCACCAGGTTTCCCCACTCCTCACTTTGTGCGGTATTCCAAAGTTTGTGGCTGAATCCAGGGATCCTCCACAGGAATAATCCAGATTTTACCTTATCACCCTGGACACTGATATGGTGGTGGTGGAATCTGTCCTTGTACAAGGTCAGAACCTCCAGCTCCACAAAAATCAAGTTCACACACTGATGTATTTGCAGTTTGAGTCTAAATTCCTCCTGAATCCTAGCAAGATGGATTTGGGGATAACACACTGGGATTGGTCTCAGCAGCGTTGCCTAGCATGTCCCTTCATGTCTGCACACTCATTTCCCACCCCCTGCCTGTGGATTTTCTCTCCCCTCTCCCGCTGTCTGCTCCAGCTGCTGAGGAAATGAACTTCCTGCCATTTCTTAATGACTCAAGATTTTATCTGCTTTTTTTGGGTACTCTTTATTTATTTATTTTATGTGTGAGATCTCTGTCAGCATTGCCTAACTTCTGTGAAGGGCTGGGCTGTGGGTTTCCTTATACCCATGGGCATGGTTCCCATCCTGTGGGCTCAGGAGAAGCCAGCTGCTGTCCCTGGCATGGCCTCACACACGGAATTCCATGATTGCAGCATCCAGTGGTGCCAGCTCATGCTCCTGGCATTGCCTCCTAACCCTGGAAATTCCTGCTTGCACAATTTGGCTGGTAATGGGTTTATGAAGTATGGATTATTCCATCTTCTTCTGAAATAATGCTTGGAACTTCTCCTCTAGGTGGTCCCACTCAGCATCTTCCCTAGGGAACGCCCTGCTGGAGGTCTGGGCTTCCAAAGGAGGCATTCCCAGCTTTTCAGCCCAATGTCAATACTGAGGAAATTATTTGCTGTGGGTAACTCACACTTGCCTCTTCTCATCATCCTGTGCTTCAGATATTTCTTTATTTCCTGTGCCTGTGAGCCACTGTCTCCTTCCCAATTATCCTGGCGTGCACGGGTTTTTTATGGAGTTGGAATTCCCCTTCCTCTACTTATTTTTTAAAGTCTATGTTCTCTCCTGTCTTTCTGATTATGAAATAAAATGGAATATCCTAGCCCATGGTAACATCACTCCATTAAAGTCTTTTTTATATGACTGTGGCCTCAACCTCCTCTTCACACATTTATTAAAATTCCCCTTTGCTTTGTTCACACACTTGGCAGGTTGTGACTGATCACGTTTTAATTTTATAACATTAATTTGTCTTTATTTTTCATGCTCTGCCTGTGCTTCTCTTAATCTGCCAGCTTGAAGGCCATTGGAACACTTCGCTCCTAAATAACAATTCCAAAGGCAAACCAATCCCCTTCAGTGAGATTAATTCCATTGTACAAATACATCCACGAACTCGAGTTCTTTTAAACCAACACCACATCCAGAGTGTCAAAAATGGATCAAAATAACCCAGCTAATTGCTTTTAAACATTCCCAGTCATTCTGAGGCTTCATTTGTGAATAGAAAACACAACTTCCCTGTTATTTACAATAGAATTGATTAATATTCCTCTGATATTTATCTGGCCCAGGAGTAAATATTATTAAACACCACTCCAGGCACTGTGGAAAAAACTATCGGTGGGATAATAAATGGAAAATTATATTTATTGCCACTTGAAGATGAAAAGGTAAAACAAGAATTCTTGCAGCTCTCACAAAATAAGTGAAAAGGATTTATTTTCTCAGTGTGAGGAGTTTTTAAACAGCACCAAAGTGCCCCAGTGGGGTATAAATTACTGCATTTAAAGATGGATATTCATGAGTTTACAATTTTAGGCAAACTTTGCAAACCCAATGTGGCTGATTCAAGTGACAAACTGAGGTTTGCATCCAGGCCAAAAGCAGGATGGAAATTCAGCCTGAATTCAGGATCTTGGAATGAGAGGATCTTTAAGGTCCCTTCAACCCAAGCCTTTCTGTGATCCCATGACCTCAAAATATTCAAATTCAGCCTTAGAAAAACTGGTAATCAAAGGCTTTCCTTGGTATCATTGCCACAATGGACTACCCTAATGAAAATCAGATTAATTTTTGTTTCCTTCTGTTTTATTCCAGTTTTCCAATTTCTTTTCATGTTCATGCTTCCATCCTGGTGGAACATGTGTGGAGTTTGATATCCAGTGGTTTGCAGACCAGATCCAGGTTTTTTCCAGGAATCCCAGCCCAACTTGAGCAGATTTCCAAAGCTCCCCATCTGGCAGTGTCACCCCAGAAACTCCATTCTCTCTCTTCCCTGAATAGTAGCAGCTGCATCCCATTAAATAAATCAATATCCTGAATTTAGAGCAGGGTGATGAGAGCACAATGAATCATCTTTCCCCAAAAGCTGGTGATACAAATTTACCAAAATTTACTGCCAGTGGAATATCCGAGGCTTTGATGCAGGATTCCTCCTGCCCAGGATGAGCACACTCATCCTGGGAAAGGTAATTCCTCAGGAATTCACTATATTTCAATATATCTTCTTTCTTTCCGTAACTGCTTTTTACCCAAATTTTTAAAAAGTTTTCTCCTCCCTAAAACTTAATCAGTTTTGTGTAGTGAAATAATAAAAACTCAAATTCATTCAGTGAATTTTAAGGCTGTGAATAACATCAGAATAGATATTTGATGTTGAATTAATGTGAAACTTGTCAGATCTAAACCAGAAAATTAAGGATTATGAGGCGCTTCTTTTAGAGCTGGACACAGGAAAGTATCTTCAGCCAGAATCAGTGCCATAAAAACCAGATTTTAAAGAAGTCCTGTAAAAACGAAACAGTTTTTAGGAGTTGGTAACACTTGGAAATGAGCTGGGCTGAGAGTTGTTGGTGCTTTATCCTCAGAAGGTGCTTTATGTACAAGAGTGAAGGCAGAAAGTGAAATAGGAGTGCATCCAAAACAATTCAGCTCTGGGTTATTTTGGGAAAAAATGGAAAAAATTTAAAGGGAAAGGGAAAAAGGGAAAGGAAAAGGGAAAAGGAAGATTAAAATAAAAAGGAAAAGGAAAAATGTAAAGGAGAAGGAAAAGTAAAAAGAAAGGAAAGGAAGCACAGCCCCTGAAATCTCCTGTATTTCCCCTGCAGGGCCTGTCTGCGGAGTCTCCTTGGAGAAGGAAGAGGGATTCCCACAGGAGGGAAGGAATCACTCCTCCATCCATCCTTGGCTTTCTCGGGCCTCCCAGCACAGCCTGGGCAGATGAAGGATGGGAAATCCTCCCCAGGCAGCGTTGGGCACCCCCAGCTCCCCCTGCCCAACCCTGCAGGCTCGGCTGGAAGGAGGAGCTGCATCCCCTGAACTCGGGAGCTTCTCGCTGCCAGTGCTCTCAGTCAGGGTTGGTAAAGTGGGAGATGAGTCCGGAATGTCAGGATACAGGGTGAGATCCCAGGGTTTGCCAGGAAGGGGGAGTGGGATGAACTAAGCCAGGAGTGTTAATGAATCAACTCCAGCACACCCAGCTCGCATTAGCAGCTTCTCAGAAATGACCTTGCGTCACCACTCACAGAGTTTTTCCAGGAACGCCTCAAGGACAAAGCTCTAGAACACCAGGATTACTCTCCTTCCTAGAAATATCTACATGAACAATTCCCATGTTTTAACTTGTCATATTCACTTTTTAATTCATCTCAGCTGCACCATGGCTTTCCACTTAGGACCTTCTCTTTGCTTGACGCTCAGTAAATGTTTCTTTCAAGAAGAATGGATGATATAAAATAATTTTGGGGAAAAAAAAAAAAACGCAGGGGGGAGGAAATGTCACAACTGCTTTCAAAAAATAATTTCTAGAGACTGAGGCACTTATTTAAATATTACCAAAAATATTATCTTGGTAGTTTTCATTCAGAGTTATAATCTTTCAGAAATCCTGCTGACTACAAAGTTTGGCAACAAACAGAAAAGGTGTTTGTTGTTTTTAATACGATCATGGAATTCCAGAGTGGTTTGGATTGGAAGTGACATTAAAGACCTTGGGCAGGGACACCTTCCACTATCCCAGACTGCTCCAAGCCCCATCTAACCTGGCCTTGGGCACTTCCAGAGATCCAGGGGCAGCCACAGCTTCTCTGGGAATCCCATCCCAGCCCCCCCGCCCCACCCTCCCAGCCAGGAATTCCCAATTCCCAATCTCCCATCTATCCCTGCCCTCTGGCAGTGGGAGCCATTCCCTGGGTCCCACAGAATGATACTTTTGTCAGCACATCTCCACACCTGCTCTCCTGCTTTCCCTGCCCTCTCATTTCCATCTTCTTGGCACAAAACGGGCTGCACTTGGAATTTATTCTGCCTCAATAAACCACTAATCCTCCCTGCAACACCAACAGTGCCATTTGCAGTGAGTTCAATTCATTATTTCATTAACATGCAGTGATTTTCCAAAGAACAGGAATGGGATTCAGGCCTGCCAATGTGCATCTCAGAGGATTCCTTCTGCATTGTTTGCTTTCAGCAGCCGAGCTGGGATTAATTCCTAGCCCAGGGCATTGCCTCATAGCGCTGCTTCCTGGGAAACACACAGCCCAGGGAAGCTGGAACACCCCCAACTCCTGCTGGAATCTTTCCTGGGAACCATGGAGATTGGTAGAGAGCGTTCATTTCATCCTTCTGCTTCTGTGGGAAGGCAATTGCAATTTTTGAGGCAGGTATTCACACCTAAACTCAGGGTGTTGGATGTTCCTTGTCAGGTCTGTTTTCCTCCTTTGCCTTCCTAGAAATAAAAAGGCCTGAAAAAAGGATTGGGTTTGTGCTGCCTACAATGCTGGCCCCTTAAAACAATCTGGAAGCTGTGCTGGGTCCCCTGCCCCTCATCAGAGGAGACTGAAGCCCTGTCTAAGTTATCCCCTGAACTAAGTCATCCTTCACCCTCACTGAGCTGACCCCGCTGCACGTCACCAGGACGAGCTGGAGTGGAGAAACGAGCCAGCTAAACCCAGCTTTATTCTGGGTTAACTTTGAAGCTGGGTCATTTCCCAGCCTGGATTGGCTGCATGAATATTCAGGAGAAACAGGGAGTTGAAGGACTGGAAACTTCTCGAGGGATCCACGTGTTCCTGGGAGTCTCGTTGACGTCAAGGTCTGGTAACTCCAGATTCTGCAGCCTCGGCAGTGAGATCCAGAACTCATATCCTGGTGGATTTTCATGCTGCTTTCTGGAGCCTAAGTTATCACCTACAGAAGACAATAAATGGAAGATCCCAATCCACTCCTCAACGCTGGGACAGCACCAAGGACAGAAAGATTTCTTTGCTTGCCTTAGGTCTGTAGGGTTTTTTCTCAGTAATTTAGTAGGGATTCCTGAGGATGGGAGGTGGTACAGCAGTCACCACGATTGTGTCCTGCTTGTGTGACAATGTGCAGCTCCTTAAAGAAAAACCTGGAAATTTATTTCCTTTTTCCCAGGTACTAATAAAACACAAAAGCACCAAAAAGTACAAAAGTCCCATTTTCCAGACTCTGAAAATCCTGGAGATCAGCAGGGAAGACACCACTAATCCCCCTAATTTCCATTTACTTTCCTCTTTGAACGTGTTGTAACTTTAAAAGAACCCAAATTTTCTCCCTCTGAAGGTAACTCCATTAGATTCTTAACTGAGCTATGGTGAAACAGTTTTGGTACCAACAAAAGGTACTTTATGGCTGTGAAACTTCCTCCAGGTTAATCAGAATATTTCTTGCTGCAGATGAGTCCTGATAGTGATTTTCTTTTCAAGTTTCCAGTTCCTGGGCCCATCCAGAGTTTTTCAGGCTCCTGAAGAGCAAGTCTGGAATCAATGCAGGCAGCTCAGAGAGTTGAAAAGGTTCTTGTACTCCATGCTGTATTTTACTCCTCCATTTTCCCCTGTAGCAAAACTCCACAGAGTTATGAAATCCACACTTTTCCCTTTACTCTCCTTCACATGTGGCTAATATCTAAACCCACAACACCCAGAAAAGCACTAAGATATCAACTCCAAGTCAACCCCATTTCAGTTAAGGAACTTGGCCCAGGTCAGCATCTCCAATAAATTCCCTTTACCAAACAAGCACAAACACATTGTTCAGCTCAAATCCCAAAGCTGGCTGACGTTGCTCATTCCCTGGAGTTCAGGGAAATAAAGCTCCTTCAGATCCCAAGATGACCAGGGTCACTGGAGAGCAGCCCACCACTGTGACATTTGAATCTGAAAATCTGCGGGGCTTAGGTCATAACAGAACCACCTCCTCCTCCCTGGCTACTCCAGCAAACCTCTCCCTTTTACTCATTGGTAACCAACTTTGTGTTTATAAAGCAATAGTAAACATTGTTAGCCATTGTCAAGGCAGAAAATAATAACAAAAACAATAACAAAAAACCCTCAAACACAGGGTCAGATTTTCATCCACTTATCTGGAAAAACAGATAAGGACTTTTGAAGCTGCCATAACAATCACACTGTGGGTAAAACTCCCAGTGAATTCAGTGGCATGAGGTGATCACTATCCAAGCAGGGGGCAATCCAAGATTCCCTTTGTGGAGCCAGTGAAAACAAAAATTCTGAAGCCCTTAATCTGGCTGCTCCAGGCAGACCTCCTCGAGTGTGCTCACAGAGCCCAACCAGTTCCACCACAGAGCTCCGTTGTTATCCAGCTCCGTCTGCTTTTTCTCCAAAAGCAGAGTCCGCATCTGCAAAGTGACAAAGTCAGCGTTTACACTTGCCCCAACTATTTGGCATATTTTGAATTTTTGAGGATTAATTTCGTGAACAGTCAGCGCTGTTTGACTGCAACCCAGACAAAATCCTTTGGCCAATGAGTACAAGTCTGTTTGCAATTTTGAGGGGAACGCTAAAAGATCCGTCAGCTTGGTTTGAAAGGAAACCTGAAAGTAATATACTTCCATTTTCTTCTTAGTCTAGGATATGGACTCCTTCCTTTAGTTATCTATGTGGAATTACAGGATGGTTTGGATCGCAAGGGACTTAAAGATCCCATTCCAGCCCTGCCATGGCAGGGACACCTCCCACTGTCCCAGGCTGCTCCAAGCCACGTTCAATCTGGCCTTGGGCACTGCCAGGGATCCAGGGACAGCCGCAGCTGCTCTGGCAATTCCAGCCCAGCCAGGAATTCCCAGTTCCCAATCTCCCATCCATCCCTGCCCTCTGGCAGTGGAGCCATTCTCTGTGTCCTGTCCCTCCAGCCCTTATTCAAAGCCCCTCTCCAGCCTCCCTTGGATGAGAACCCAGTGCTTTCTCCTCCTCAAAATGATCACCACTGAAATCCAAGTGGGTTTATTTTTCCCAGAAACCTCTTTAGAGGTCACATTTCGGTGACAAGCTGACATTCGGTTCGCCAGAATTCTTCTACACATTTTCTTGGAACGCGGCATCTCCACCCGCAAGGGCTCTTTATGTCCGGGATGCTTTTTGCCACAGAAGTAAACCATATTCTTTATCAAACAACACGTAATCCCAGAGAATTACAAGTAAATAAATACACAAATTTAGCAGAGTCGGCTAAGTTCGTGTTATTTGATTTCACAGCCGAGCGCAGCCGGGACGGGCGAGCAGCGGCTCCGCCGTGAGGCGATGGCCGACCTCACGCCCGCCCTGAGGGCGCTGCCCCAGCGCCCTTTCCCCGCCTCTTTCCGGGATTTCCCCATTTTCCCCACATTTGCGCCCGTCAGCCTCATCGGAGCTCGGCCGCGGGGCGACCGGGGCAGCACCTCCTCCCTCAGCCCACTCGGACACAGGCAAAAACACCCCGGAACCCCGGCGGGTCCCCGCGGCTCCCCGGTGTGTGAGGGGGCCGGCCGGGCCCCGGCCCCTCCTCCCCCGGGCCGGGAAGCGAAAGCGAAAGGCGGCCCCGGGACGGCTCCGGAGGTGTCTGAGGAGCCGCCGGCAGGTGTGGCAGCCCCGGCCGTGCCCCCAGCCCCTCCCGGCCGTGTCCGCCGGGAGCTGAGCGGTGACAGAGGCCCCGGGTCCCTTGAAAGAGTCCTGGATAAACGAAGGGGAGCTGTTGTCCATTCATGCTTTCACTTTCCTTTTTTTCCTCAGGAAACTGTACAGAAGTCTCTGAATTTTGGCTGCTCGATCCAAAGCAGAAAGGGGATTCCGGGATCCAAAACCTCAGTTTCAAGTCTCTGAGTGAAGGCGGTGTCGGCTCAGAATCAAGGTGAGGATTCCCAGGTGTGAGGGTCAGAACTGCCCGGATGGGTCGGGAATTTGGGCTGCTCCTGCTGGGATTTCAAGGTCAGGCCTGTGCGATATCCAGCCTAAACCTTAGAGGCTCAAACCTTGGCCCAGCAGCCACAGATTGGCTTGGGAGCCTCTGCGCCTTGGCATCTCCTCCTGGTCAGTGGCCTGGGAGCTTCCTCAAATTCCTTTTTATCTGTGTCCACAAAATGCTGTGGCAATGGATTCCAAATTTTAAATCATCAGCTGTGTGAAAGTGTTTCCATTTGTGCTAAGCAGGTTTTGTAGAATCCTAGAATGGTTTGGGTTGGAAGGGAGATAAAAGCTCATCCATTCCACCCCTGCCATGGCAGGGACACCTTCCACTGTCCCAGGCTGCTCCAAGCCTGTCCAGCCTGGCCTTGGGCACTGCCAGGGATCCAGGGGCAGCCACAGCTGCTCTGGCAATTCCAGCCCAGCTCCTCCCCAGCCTCCCAGCCAGGAATTCCTTCCCAATATCCCACTCAAATCTCCTCTTTCCCAGTGGGAAGCCATTCCCTGTGTCCTGTCCTTCCATCCCTTGTCCCCAGTCCCTCTCCAGCTCTCCTGGAGCCCCTTCAGGCCCTCTCTGAGGTCTCCTTTTCTCCATGCTCTGAAGCACAGAACACACAGGCTATTCCCCTGTGTGTAACAGCACAGAGGTAGCATAAAGGTAAATACAGAGCTACCAGAACGGCAAGGTTGACTTGAGCACTGCAGAGTTCCTCACATCTGTCTCTGGCTTTTATTTCCTAGTAAGGAAGGAGGCTTCAGATATCCAATATCTGTCACTTTTGCATATGGAATGATACATTTATGTTTAAAAATTCTTTCAGCTCAGCACAGCTTCTGGTGTTCCTGATACTCTGTTGCATAAAAAATCCCCAAACAATACACACAATGTTATAATTTTTTCCTGTTCCCTCAGGTTTCCATGGATGTTACAAGCCCCCCATTATCTCTACATGAGGATGGTTTTGTAAGTATTCCCTGATGTGCTGCCTGGGAGTGAAATCTGTATTTGACTTCTGTATCTCTGACTGAAGGTTTGTGCTCCCACTGCTTCTGCTTGTCTCACCTTCTTCTCACCCTTTAATACCTGGGACTTTCCCCATTTCCAGCTCCTGTTTCCATAGGGAGAATCCCATTCCCAAGATTCTGCATCACAGATCCTCCCAGAGCTTTCTGTCCTGCCTCTCTTGCTCATCTGTCCTTGTGGAGGATTTTAGGGGAATTTCCCTTTTCCTGGGATTCAGCTCCAGCAGTGCACAAGTGGTTTGGATGGGATTTTCCCTGGCATTTCTTGTGTTTTCTTGGTTATTTTTTTTCCTTCTTTCAGGATGGAAATTGTTGTGTGAAGCCATTTTTTTAGTAAAAAATCATTTTTCTTATTGTCTTCCAGCTGTTGGCACGTGCATCCTTTTTATTCCTTCACTCAGTCCCTGGAGTGAAGGAATATTTTTCCCATTGTAACTGAGACACAGATGGGTATTTCCCTCTTGCTTAATTTGAAACTGGAAGAAATACTTTCTATTTTATTATTTTTAGGAAATATCCAGCATGACCAAGACAAGTGACAAATCATCTAATTCAGATATTTTCCATGGATTATCTAATTTAGACCTTTTCCATGCCTAAATTTCATGGTTCCCATTCAAGCTTTATGTAATCTTGAGTAAAAAGGGAGAGAATATTTCAGCAGATCTTTTTGGATTTTTTTTTTCTGCAGAATATTGCAGCCATAGAAACAAAACAGAACAGAGATTTTTCTCTCTCTTTGGGCTTTGTAGCTTCCCTGCCCTTGTGAACTTGTGCCCTGAATTTCAATTCTGAAATGGTTCTTTTATCACCTTCCTTGGTATTACCTTTTATTATCCAATCTCCCCAAGCTTGGAAGATCAAAATCCCATTTTCACTTTTATATTTTTTTTATTGACACCCCCTCCTGGAGGAACTGCTGAGAAAGCACAGAGCTAAACATTTGTGGATAGGAGGGGCTTAGTTCTGTGTGGAAGAACATGGAGACAACTTGATTTATTATTTAGCTAGATATTAGCCTGTGCATTTTAGCAGTTGGATAATTAGCAAATAATAATGGCTGGCCAGTAATTCACATTTTCAGAGATTTTTGTCCTGTCCAGCCATTAAAATAATTCAACAATTTGACCTAAGTGAATGATGTTTTAAGTTTTTTTGGTTAAACTTTTTAATTTTTTTGAGATTGTTTTAGAATTGTTTGGGGTGTCTCAGTTGTTGGGCAGCAGAGGAGAAAACCAATGTGTTCCTCTTCTCTCTGCAGAGTGTTGTACCCCCTGATCCACTTGGGACATCCCTGGAAGAGATGGAAAAACTTAAGGAAGAGCTGAGGATGTGGAAGGCAAGTTCTGTAAAGCACATGGAGTCATGGAAATTTGCTAAAAGATAAAGATTGCTGCATCCTTCTAAAATCAGATCAAATCCCCCACATTTATAACATCTTTAATTTGTTCTGTTCTTCAGTGCTTTGTGCTTGTGTTGATCCCACTCTTGTAAGTTGAATATTTACCCAAAGTGTTAAAAATTAATAAGTACAAAGGGCTTACTCAAGGTTTTGTTTGTTCCTCTAGAAATAAACCTGTAAAAATTTTAAAATCTTCTTTTTGCACTCCAGATAAGAGTTGAAGATGTTGAGAAGGTAAAAGCTGACCTTTTTTACTCCAAAGTAAGAGCTGATGCAGAGTGTGACAGAGCAGAGAAGGAGCTGGCAGAGCTGAAGGAGCAGGAGAAGCAGCGTAAGGACAGAATCACCAGCTGTGAGGTATGGAGGGGGCTGCTGGTGTTTGCAGGCTTGGGAAGGAGCTGTGGGGTAGGAACATGGGAGGAACATTCCCAGTTTCAGTGGCAGTGCCAGTGTGCAGCTGTACTGCTGCAACGTTCCACACATTTTTTGCTGCACTTCAGTCTTTCACTGGCAGGCAAAGAGACAGTGCAATAAAAAACTGAATCTGTTTTGGGATGAAACCTGACAAAACCAACCTTCCTCTTCCAAGGTGCTCCCCTACAGATGAGTTTCAGGTCTGGGTGAAGGGGATGAAGCCCAGTGGGGTGATTCCACTGCTTTGCCAGCTCTCTGTTCTGTGAGAGGTCACAGCACCCAGAGGATCAGCCTTTCTTCAGTGCCAGTGATCTGGGCAAGAGCCAGGGCCTGACTGAAGAGGGTTTTTCCTTCTAGAACTGCTTGGTTCCAGAACCCCTTGGTTCATTCCCTCAGTATTCCATGTGGAGGAACAGCAGAAGGTTCCACAGGCTGCCAAGGAGGTGCTTCCAGTGAGCTTTGGTGAATCACTGATGAGAAGTGACAGCTTCAAGCTAATACAATATAATTAATAGCTTAAACACACTCAGGCTGGGGGGAGATTTTCTGAAAGCTGATTTTGGTTCTTTAATCACAAAAGTTTGGATTTGTACCCAGGAAAGGTCATTATCACCATCTGGCTTTGGTCTTCAGCTGATGGGAAGTACTCCAAGTGTCTGCAGTGGTTGCTGACTTCCCAGGAGCCACCTTGTGATGGTGGCTGGCTGGAGCTGACAACATCTGCTCTGTTTCCTTCTCATCCTCTCACATTCCCTGTCCAGGAAATCCTGGATTTGCTTACAGAGCTCTGTGTCCAAGCAGGATTCCTTGTTCTGGAGGAATTATGGAGCAGGCAGGAGGAAGGAGAAGGACATGAAGAGGGAAGAGCAGCAGCGTGGCAGAACCTGCCCAGATGTTGCTGAAATATATTTCTGTCTTTATTTAAGTGTTTAATTTTGCATTTCATCTTTTTTTGACCTGTAGCAGGAACTCTTGCTGCTAAAGCAAGAAAACACTGAGCTGAAGAAAGAGATTGAAAAGCTCAAAGAAGACCTGGAAGAACACAGTTCCCAGGATAATCCAGAAAAGGAGGTGAAATATTTGGAAATTGGTCTTTTAGGAGGGCATATTTCTATTTTCAGAGAATGGTTTGGGTTGGAAGGGACCTTAAATCCCATCCCATTCCAACCCCAGGGACACCTCCCACTGTCCCAGGCTGCTCCAAGCCCTGTCCAGGCTGGCCTGGGACACTGCCAGGGATCCAGGGGCAGCCCCAGCTGCTCTGGGACACCTGAGCCTCCCCACTGAATCTGTCCCTCTTAAAGGCTCTTGGGGCCACTTGTTCAGCATTTGAACCTCTACTAATTTCAATATAAATAAACCTGAAACTTTCTTATTTGTCCTGGCAAGCCAGTTTGAAGCAGGCAGAGGATATGGAAATAAATCCAGGAGGTACTGAAAGTGTGAGAGGATGAAAACAAGCAGACATTGATTAAATGGAAGGCAGTGGAATCAAAAATATTCATAGCATTGGTAATTTTCAAGTTTTCTTTTTTCTGTGTCAATTCTAAAGTTGGAGATTAAAAAGAAGGTGGCAGAAATGAAATTGAAGTTCACTCACCTGGAAGAGATGAAGGATGATGGGGCAGATGTGGATATGGACACCCACTGTGTCTTTGGGACAGCCACAAAAACCCCCTTCAGACTCAACCAGAACCAGGCACTGCTGACTTTTGAAGATGAAGAAGGTAGGATGTGTATTTTAATCATAAAATTAATGTCTCTGATGTATTTCACCTGGTAGTGGTGTGGTTTTTTCCCCAAGGGTATTTTGAATGGAACAGGAAAAAATATTGTGTTAATATTTTATACAATAAGAGCATCTTTTGACAGCTTAAAAGTTGTACTAGTCCCACTCAAAATCTACTTTTATATGTATAATTAATAAAATATTTGATATGATTATTGTATATTATTTTAATAATATTGTTTATTGTTCATTGTTATTATTAACATTGATGTAATATGTTGTTGTTATATTATTTGGCCTACATAAAACCACAGAGATTTTATGGAAGTGGAGATGGATCCTTGGGATCTGGTTGCCTAATTATTATTAACTTCTCCTTTACTGATGCAAAAGGAGACTTTTTTAAGAGACTGGGGAATAATTTGGGTTTACAATGATTAAACAAAGCTTTTCATATCTGATTTCCCTCAGTTGCCCAGAGGCTGACGAAGATGAGCAAGCACTGTGTGAACCTGGACAACAGAACAGCAAATGTGACAGTGAAGCCTTTTGAACTTGACATGGGATTCCAGTTTGAGGTAAACGACTGAAATATGCAAATGCCAAAATCTGAGCCCTTTAAAAGCTTTAGGTTCTTCTTTTTCAGTGTTTTCAGTCACAAAGTGCACAAATTTTGATGTTTTTAGCTCCATGTCACTGTCTCTGGAAGGATGATCAACGTTTCAGACATTCCTGAGCTTCTCATTCCTGAAGATTGGATCAGAGACAAACTTGAGCTGCATTTCTACAAAACTGAGCAGGCAGAAGGAGGAGGAGAAATAGAAAATGTGACCTACAACAAGGGGTCTGGGACAGCTGTCATCACATTCCTCAAACCTGGAGGTAGAGCCTGGAATATTTTCTTATCCAAATTCAGGCCCGAATGTCCATCCTGGGTTCCATTCTGGGGTCACCACTGAGTGTTACAAACTCTTCCCACGGGGAACTCATCGATCCCCCAGAGATGTGGGGAAATAAAGCAGTTTTCCATCACATCCTTTTGGAGCAAACACAACCTGCTCACAGTTGATGAGCTTTCTTTCACAACTTTTCCAAAAAGCCCTGGTTTTTTTTTCTCTGCATTGCCAGACACTCATACTGCAATCAGCAAATCAGGAAAATTTAGCTGCTATTTCAAGGCAGTGCAGTTGGACAGGCATTCCTATTGCCCAGCTGGATGGAATTCCATGATCAGTGGAGCCACATCCACTTGGAGCAGCTGCTTTAGGTTTATTTCAGAGCTTTGTGGGCATTTCATGATTTTGCTTTTTGTTTTGGAAGTTCCAAGTAAACTTTTTCCAGAATGCACATGAAGAATCTACAAGTGTGCCATCCTACATTAGTTTCTACATCCACAAAGATGAGCCTGGACTTTGAAATGTTTATAAAGTATTGGTTAAATTATATTAAATAATTAACTGGGATTTTTTTCTTATTCCCTTACAGCAAGCTACAACTTTGTGGGCTGTACTAAATACCCTTTCTGTGCAGAGGAAAGGTGGTTCATCATTTCTGTCTCCCCACATTTTGATTTCCACTTGAGGAAGTTTCAGGTAAAGGAATCTACTCCAGGCTGATAGAACAGATAAGTGGGAAACAGGAGGCTGGGCAGAATTTTCACTCCTTTTGTGTGAACTTCACAGGAGTGTGGGTGTGAAGTAGGCTATTGAGCTCATGTGAAGCTGCAATTTATTTTTAAAGGGTGTGCTTGTCTTTCCTTGATGGAATTATCTCAGTACTCCTCACCTGGCTGTGCTGGGCTGTTTGGGAAGGAGGTTAAGCACAAAGCTCTGCCAGGATCCCAGAGTCCCAGCAAATGCAACATTTGCTCATCCATTCCTTGATTTCACTCCTCCATTCAGCCCAAATTGGGACTCTGGCACACAGAGCTGCCTCATCACACTCTCCCTCCAGCTGTCTGCTGCTTTAGGAGTAATGGTGATCAGGTCAGAATTGTGTCTATAATTAGCCTTTGTAATTAAGGCATGGGCTGCAGTGTGCAGGACACACAGCTGGTATGGGGCATGTCCTGGCAGGGATTTTATGGGGTGGTGCTGTCTGGAGCCATCAGAGATCCCCAGATCCAGAGTGTGGCTGCATTAAGGAGTGCAGGACACACCAGTTAAGATGTGGGCTCGGAATCATGGAACCACAGAAGCTCCTGAGCCGGGAGGGACCCACAGGATCATGGATCCAGCTCCTGGCCATGCACAGACACCCCAAAATCCCACCCCTGGGAGCAGTGTCCAAATGCCCCTGGAGCTCTGGCAGCCTTGGGAATGTGCCCACTCCCTGGGGAGCCTGGGCAGTGCCCAACACCCTCTGGGGGAAGAGCCTTTCCCTGAGCTCCAACCTAAATCTGCCCTGACCCAGCTCCAGCTGTTGTTCCTCTGCTCCCAGAGGGCAGAGCTCAGAGCTGTCCCTCAGGAGGAAGCTCCAGACTGGGATGAGTCTCCACTCTCCTCCAACAAACCAAGTGCCCTCAGCTGCTCCTCCAAGACCCTTCATGGTAGCATGAATCCAGAATTCCTGCTCTTTCCAGAGAAATTTCCACTATCTAAAGTCTGAGCCTCATGAGAGATCCCAGCCACACCTGAGGGAGGAGTTCAATTCCCATCTCTCCCAGTTCCTTTGAGTGCACAGCTGCTGTATAATCCAGGTTTGTTCTTTCCTCCCCAGCCACACTGCAGGGTTTCCAAGAAAACCATTCTGCTGAAAGGAATCCCAGAGGTGGAAGAGGATGAAGAAAGTGTGCAGGACATGATTGAAATTCACTTCCAAAAGCCAAGCAATGGTGGGGGGGAGATAGAGGGAATCAAATACATCTCCAGAGGAGCAGCCTATGTTTGCTTTGAGGAGGATACTGGGAATGCCACCTCAGAAATCACAGGGGACTCATGAAGTTCTGAGGTTTTGTTCCTCAGGGATTTAAGTAGATATTGTGCTTTAATGCTCTGAAATTGATACTGCAGAAAAGGAATCTCTGCCTTCCTGATTTGTCTCATGGCACTGGCTTTGCATAGGAAGTCAGCAAAACTCCCTGCCTGTGTTGCAGATTAAAGGCACAGACCAAGCCTTCAGCAGCCCCTGAAACAT